>VZRL01000502.1:297420-350256 GCA_013397895.1 Origma solitaria
TTTTTTCCTACCTTTTTTTCTGCCCGGCCATGCAGCAGCCTCTCGGTGCCACCGGCGTGTGCCGCCCCCGGAGTGTCCGTCCCTGCTGTGCACCATGGCAGAGGACAAAAGATGAGCGCCCAGATGGGGGTTTAGTTTGGGTTTGTTTTTCGGAGGCTGCTGTAGAACAGGTCCTTGTCAAGCCGTTATTAGTGGCTTTTCCCAGGCCGTACAGGAGATGTGTGGAGTCCTGGGCTGTGTGACATGTCATGGAATCATCAGGGGATCCCAGAATGGTTTGGGTTGGGAAGGACCTTAAGGACCATCTCATCCCATCCCTCTGCCGTGGGCAGATGTCCCTGGGCTTTGTTTTCCTATGCAGGAAGCCACATTGTTTAACAGTGATATGCCAAAGGCTGGAATTTAAAGGTTAGTCCTTACCTGTGCTTTATGAAATCCCCACCGATTCCGCTCATGGCACGTGGGAAGGTCTTGGACACACAGGAATGTGTCCAGCACCCCTGCACAGACATTCAGCTGTAGGACCTCCAACCAGACAATGTGATGCCATAACTGACTGACTGCACAGGAGACAGGGCTGAAAAAAAAGAAAATAAAAAAAGGCAGTGAAAGGTGCCGGAAAACAAAAGTAAACCCGATGGAAGCAGTTTTATTGTTGAAGATAAGTGATATGTGTTAGGGTTGGGGCTTTTTAGCAGCTGGAGTTGGTCTGAGCACGTTTGTTCATGCAGATGTGTGTGGGGATTACTGGGAGTGAGACCAAGGATGGTGGCAAAATCAGAGAGGGATGTTCTGAACATACCAGGCTGCGGTTGATTTTTCAGTTCGCTGCTGAATTTCCTGATTTTGTTTTAATTTTAGGCCAGGCTGTTCCCAAATTACCTGGCGCCATCCTCTGCCTCCGTGTGCCTCCATGGCATGCACAAGGGAAGCTCTGGAGTGTGGGAAAATGGTGTGAACGGGCACAGCGTGTCCTGGGAGAAGCGTGTTTGGATGTGGGGAAAGCAGCGGATGTTGTGTGCGGGAGGCAGGAGAGGGTTTATTCCATTTTCATTTGAATAATGAGCATTGAATCATCTTTTCTGCTCAAGGGGGGGAAAAATCCAGATGGCTGTGTGCTTGCAGAAAGGTCTTATTGCAGCTAATAGCGGTGTTTGCTAAGGACTGTGTACACAAAGGTAGAAGATCAAATACTTTTGTGGCAGTGCCTGTTTATTTTGGGTATATGTGTTTTTCTGTGTTTTTGGTAGCCTCAGTAAGACCTGACACACTCAGGGACACGTCAGGCGGCATTTGCTCGGTGTTTGTTTTAATACAGCACTTCATAATAGTAATTTTTCAATGGTCACTTGTAGCCTTTTATCCAGATTGCTTTAATCAGCATTTGTGTTCTCTGTTGGCATTGCTCTGTCTTCTCCCGAGCTGTCTTTTCAAACATCATTGGATTTTTTCAAGTGAAATCTTCATGCTTATTGCATCTGTCACTTCTGGGATTCACTCCAAGCGAAAGGCAGGGATTCAGTTTAATGGCAATGAGGAGGAAAGCGCAGAAGGGGGAAATACCAGCTTTTCCCTGGGTGATGCAGCACAGGGTGCCGAGCTCTGCCCTCGGTGACATCGTGGTGGCCACATCCAACATCAGACTTTAATGACGGCTTCGTAAAATGGCTCATTAAACCCAAACGTTGCGTTGTGATGGGGAGGGGATTTATGTTCCTGGGTTTAATTTGGTGATCGATTCCGAGGAATATCCCTGGGATGCCAACTTCCTATTCTGAAGACATGAGCAAAACACTTCCTGGCCTGAGTTTGCAGCTCGGTGAGGTCATCAGCGCACCACTCCCAGGGCCAGGAATGTCCTCTTGGGCAAGCTCACAGGCACATTTTCACTTGACTTTTAAAGTCTGGGTTTGTTTGTTTTGATTTTGTTTTACTGAGGCTTTTGTGATAATCTCAGCCCTTCTCCGAGGATGTGTTGGAACAGAAACTCACTGAGGATTTGAAGTGCCCCAGTTTAAGCCTTTTTGCAGGGCATAAGAACAAGAATTAAATGTCTCTGCTCTCTTCTAGCTCGCTCCCTGTAGTCTCTCCTGCTTAATATTTTTGGGCTGGCGTATTCTGGTGGGTAACTCTGAAATTGGTCTGATTAGGAACCGCTTAGAGCTTCAGTTTAGTCAGCTCCTGGAGCCGTGTGTGAAAAGTCAGGCTGTTGGTGGCTTTGGGCTGACAGGATGTGATCCGCTGGGTTTTTGTCACGTTGTGCACAGTGGCAGGTGGCGGTGAACACCAAGTTAAAATGAAGCAGAAAAAGGTTTTAGGCTTAGCTGAGTGACTCAGGGAAGCAGCAGGGAAAGTCCATTTTTCTGGATGTGTTGGCTACACCAATATGCTCGGGAATTGTTTACTGGGGCCTTTTTTTCTATCTGCTAATAGGATTGCTTTGTTCTGCTTCTCCTTCTGTGAGTAACAGTGCAAAAAAATGGATTATTGTTTCTTTTTGAGGTTATAATTGTTCAGTACATGACTTTTTGTGGCCCTTCTCATCCTAAACCACACACAGGCATGTGAAATACCAGCGTGACACAGAACTGCTCAGCTGCCCCAGGTCCCACTGGCAGCTTTGCAGGGCTTATTCTTCGAGGAACAAATTGTCTGGAGAGAATCCTAATGGAATATACCAGCCATTAGTTGTATCACCTGCCATTAGTTTTGCTCTTGGGTTTGTGTAGGGAATATAAATCCAATCAGGATTAATGGCTGGAGGTAATGGTGTAGCTGGAAGGTAGAATGTGGCTGTGGGTGATCCTTCAGAGCAGGGATCTGACAAGTCAGAAAGTGCTCTTCAAATGGAAGAGGATTTTTGGGATGGAACATCCTGAAAACTTTCAAATCCTGCTCTGTAGGTCAGGAACTTGACAAAGAAGTATTGAAAATGTCATCTGCTACTGCCTCCAAAGGGGAAAACCTGTCTTTTTTGAGGGCTGCTGATGTGCTTGTGGTGGATTGAAGAGATCTTGTTCTGGAGGTGAAAAAACACAATCTTTTAGACCATTTCTTCTCTGTGCTGATGACTTAAAAGTAGAATCACCTGCACTGGGGAAAGGACAATTTCTTCAGCATTAGCACTTTGCTTCTTCAACATCACTGGCTTTGTCTCAGTCCATGTTTTGTTGGTGATAACAATAAGTGATCTCTAATCTGCTTTTTGCTGAGCCTGTGATGACGTTTGAGGTCTGGCTCTCGGTGGGAGAAGTTGCAGTGGCTCTGACATTGAGCTGGGCCTCTCAGCCCAGCATAATTAGGTTTGTCTTGTTTTCCTTTTTTAATAATTGAATTTGAAAGAGCAATGGAAACAAACCAGTGGTGGGATCTGACTTAAAGTGATTAAGGCTCAGCCTGATGCTGAGATGAGCTCACAGCTCTCCTTGGAGTGTTGCTGAGCTGTGCTTGACGCCAAGTGTTCCCTTTAGGAAGGACCAGGCTTTCCCTGTGGTTTTCTAGATTTTGGCTGCCATCTATGTAGGAACAAGCACACAGGTAATAATTCTTCTGAGGTGACTATTAAGGCAGCCATTTCTGCATTTTTAGCAGATGTGTCTGAGCAGGATTTCCTAAAACTCCATGGGAATGGTGTGCCTGAAACTACTCCTTGTTTGCATCCCTGTATGAATCTGGGCAGTGCATTGCACCTGCAGCTCCTGGTATAAATAATCCCTAGGAAATGGACTTCAAATCACTCTGTTCGGAGTATTTGGAAATATGGGAACTTCCCCTCCCTCCCCCCTGGTTCTGCATATAGTTGCCATAGAGACCGTGTTCCGGAGTCCTTGAAAATCCATTGTTTCTCCCAAATAAACACCAAAATCTGCAGTATTGAAGCAGCACGTTTTGTAGCATCCCATTCCTGAGCACTCCTTCATCAGGAACTGTTGTGACAGGACAAGGAGCAATGGACTCAAACTGAAAGAGGGGAAATTCGAGTCAGAGATAAGGAAGAAGTGAGGGTGGTGAGGCCCTGGCACAGGTGCCCAGAGAAGCTGTGGCTGCCCCTGGATCCCTCGAAGTGTCCAAGGCCAGGCTGGATGGGGCGTGGAGCAACCTGGGGTAGTGGAAAGTGTCCCTGCCCATGGCAGGGGGTGGAAGGGGATGAGCTTTCAGCTCCCTTCCAACCCAAACCAGTCTGTAAATCAGACAGGAACTTCCCATCCTACAGTGTGCCAGATCTGGATGCTGGACAAACTGATAATGGGTGTAATTAGCAGCTCTTGGGATTAGCAGGCAGTAACAAATTCAATCCGCAATAAGCAGTGTGTCCCTTGGGAACTGGGCAAACTGGCCATGCTGGGCAGATGATGGCCTGATAGGGAAGATTGTCATCAGCAAAGGCTCAGTGCTCAAGCACCCGCTCAGGGCTGGAATTACCTCCTGGAGTTGCTTTTTTTTCCCCCCTTTTTCACTTTAAATATTTTTAAAGCCCTCATGTTTTGTTGCTTCCCACTGGAATCTGGATCCCCACCTGACTCAGGGTGTCTGCTTGGCATTTCCTTGGCATTTTTCATCATACCTGTGTGAAACAGATTGGTATCCTCCTTTCCAAGTTGGGAATGTGAGGTTACATGTTTTACTCAGGGTCTCGCAGGTACTAGGCTGGGAATAATTCTAGCATGTACTACTGTTTGGAGTTGTTTTACACATGGGTCAGGTATTTTCTCCAGCACCCCTGGTGGGATGTGTACATGTGGATAAATGAGCATTGTTACACTTTTCAACTCTTAATTTCTTACTTCATTCCTTTCTGCAGTGCATATAGTAATGACACCATATCTTGGAGGTTGGAGGCCCAAAGCTGTCTCATTCAGAACAGGAGGTGTATTTTTTTTTTTTTGTAAGTTCTCAGTGATATTTTTTAAGGTTTATTTGAATTTTTGGATCTGGTGAGATCAATTTGCAAGGCAGGAGAGAATCCTGAGCCAGCTTAGGCAAATACGAGTTGCCAGACATTCCTCTGCAATATATTCTGCTTTAGCATAGCCTGAAGGGTGGGCACAAAACTCTTCTAGCTCAGTGTTGCTGTGTTTCCAACATCTTTTTCCTGGCCAGTGCCCGGAAAATTGCTCCTTTCTGGAACAATTTGTTCTGTGTGGTGTTTTAAGGTGCTGCTGTTTAAAGGTGGGCACCCCTGGTTAGGGTCAGGCCGCCCTGGGGTTATCTCCCTGCTCTTCCCTTGGCTCCCTGATGTTTCTTTGGGGCTAAAGGTTATCTTTTTGTTCTTTGTATCCATGCTTTGCCACATCGATCTTCTGCTCCACTCAGGTAATTCTTAAGTGCTCTGAAAGCTCCCATAAAAACCAGCTGGGCTTATCTGGGTGTAATTCTGCCTGTTGTTTTGGCTGGAGCTGCTGGAAATGCCACAGGGATTCCCAAAGGACTGGAAGTGTGGGTTGCGCGTGCAGCAACGTGACTGTCAAGCCAACAGGTAAGTAAAGCTTAAAGGTCAGCAGGCACAGGCTGCAATTCTTCACTGGAAACCAGTTCTCCAGCTGAGAGGTCCAAGAATTCCCCAAGGAATCAGCCTTTGCCCGGTGTGTGTTGAGGTGGGTGTGATTCTCCCCGTCAGGGACGCTCAGAGGTGGAGGTGGTGCTGTGGAAGTGTCAAGGACAGGGGTAGGAAGATGTTTTTCCTTCTTGGGTCTGAAATCTTTCTTCACAGCATAGCAGGAATGTTTATTAAAGCGCCTTAATAGACTAAATCTACTTCTCTAAGTTAATTTTTGGATTCTTGCCTGCCCAGAGAGGTGAAAATGGTGCTTTGTGTCACACTCGGGGTTTGACACCAGGTTGTGCCCTCTCAGTGTCATCCCACGAAAGGTCAGTGACAAAGAACAGCTGTAAGACAGAAGAAATGTGTTTGAACTTGGAAGCCTCTGCTAAAACAGATGTTTGGGGGGGTGTAATTGGCACCACGAGATAGGGATTTAAAATCAAGTTAGCAGATTGAACTATCTGGATTTGAGTTTTAGCCTCTTCTGGCGCTGTCCTCCCTCCCCCAGCCCTGATTTCAAATTGCACGTTACGGAAATGGGACAGAATGACAATGGTGCTCTTGGAATTATAGGCTGCTTGGCCAGAAGAGCTGGCAGGACAGCAAATGGAAATGTGGAGAAACACAAGCCAGCTCCAACTGGAAGCATTGAGATTCGTTTTGCAGCTTGTTTGTACTGCATTAAAATCCGAGATGTTGGCGTTGTCCGGCCCGAACCTCCCACATCCTGGGGTGAGGATGTTGTCTTGTCTTTGACAATTAACCATTGTTGGGGTTATTTTGAGAACATTAAAAGCAGTTCAGTGCGGGTGCCTCACCTGTTGGGTGGGTGTTGTTGAGAAGTGGAAGAATCTCAGATTGGGCTCAGCATTTGGGTGAAGCTGTTACTCAGGATGTGCCAGTCAAGCTCATTGTCATTTTTTGGATCAGAGTGTGTCCACTCAAAATTCCAACGTGATGGACCGTTCCGCTCTCTGCTGTACCTCCAGTCTACCTGAGATGTTCTCCAGGTCTCCAGCCCATCCTGTTTGCTGTTCCAGCAGGAGCAGTGTGGCTGTGGTGTCGGTGCTGCCATTGCGCTTGGCCGTTCTGCTGCTCCCAGGTCACATTTCCCAAAGCAGCTCCGGCTTCTCCGCAGGCTCTGGGGGCTGTGCTCGGTCCAGCAGAGCTTGGAGCCGCTGTGGTCAGGCCGGGTCATGTGGAGAACGCTGCTCCTCACTTGGTCAGTCTGACTCACTCTTGGCCGGGCTCTTTGGGAGCCTTGGTTGTGCTGATCTGTTGTTCCTGCCTTATTCCGGACTTGGGAGGAATTTGTGTCCCAGTTAATTTGGTGTTTGGAGCACGGGGTTCTGCAACTTCTGGTTCCTTGATGGTGCAGTGCTCTGGAAGAACTGGGACCTGCAACTTTTTGTCTGTGAGACTGTTTGTTGCTTAAAACTCCTTTATTTGGTGTATTCCAAGCATTCTTTACTGTTTAGAATCACTTCCTAAAAATTGTGGATGACAGGCGATGTTGTAATTGAGGAATAGAAAACAGCTTCTCAGTTCCTTTGGGGATTGGGCTGGAACTCCTCTGCCATGGAGCCAGGCTGGGAGAGCTGGAGGTGTTCACCTGGAGAAGGGAAGGCTCCAGGGAAACCTCAGAGCTCTTCCAGTGCCCAAAGGAGCTCCAGGAGAGCTGGAGAGGGACTGGGGACAAGAGATGGAGTGACAGGACAAGAGGGAATGGCAGCCCGCTGGCAGAGGGCAGGGTTAGATGGGATATTGGAATTCTTGGCTGTGAGGGTGGGCAGGCCCTGGCACAGGTGCCCAGAGAAGCTGTGGCTGCCCCTGGACAGCCCCTGGAAGTGTCCAAGGCCAGGCTGGACAGGGCTTGGAGCAGCCTGGGACAGTGGAAGGTGTCCCTGACTATGACAGGGAGAGGAACTGGATGAGCTTTAAGGTCCCTTCCAACCCAACCATTGTGGGATTTCTACTTTCACTAAATCTTCTGGTCATTTTTTAAGGAAATTAATCCAATTAAGTAAGTGAGGAGAAGCAAGGTAACGTTTCCAGTAATGTCCACTGGAGCTTACCAGGAACTGTGCCTAGAAAACACCATGTTAATTGAGTTCCCTTTGTGTCTGCACCTCTTCTTGACTGCAGCAGAATGGGAAATCCTGCAGGTGTTGTTTTTTCCATGCTTTAAGCTCCCAGCACCTGGGAGCTGCTGTCTGCTTGACTTCTCCTTAAATTCACCATTGGAGAGGACAGATGAATCCTGGGTAGGGGCTGAGTTTCAGGTCTAGTGCTACTGATGAGCTCCTTTATCACACACATAGAAACTTATGGAATAAATTATTTAATTTAGGCAGATTTGATCGCTTCGAGTTGTAGGAGAAAATAGAGTTGAAAATACAGTATTTTTCTGCTGTGAGCACTCCATTAGAAAAAGGTGCTTGGTTAGTTGGGAATGCTGGGATCTGGTGGTGATTTGGGGAGAATTTCATGAAACTGTGCTCGGGAAGAGCTCTTTTTCTGTTCGTAACCACCAACATTTGCCCAAAAAAATCAAAGCTTCCAATGTTTCTCAGGAACATGGCCTGGAAAACGCCGGCATGTAACCTTCGAGCAAGAGAGGAATCCAGCGGGTTGGGGCAGCAGCTCTGACCAGATTGCTACTTCCCTGTTAGCTCTGATAAGAGAACTAGGTCAGTGCTGGGGAGAAGCATTTTATCACTGACTTCCCTTAGCTGGAATCCTGGGAGAGCCGAGCGCTCCTGCTCCTGTTTCCCTCGGGATCACAGCGTGGTCTGGAGCCCTGTTCTTCCCTCCTCCCTGTGGCAGGAGCTGCTCAGATGGGTGTCAGGAGCATCCCTGGGATGTCTGTGGCTGCAACTCCCAGGACTGTTGTTCAGGATATCACTCTGTCTCTTGGCAGTGCATGGGACAGAGGGTGCAAAGAAATTTTTCTGGCGCTTATTCCAGTGGAAAAGATAATGAGGGATTTTTGGAGGGAATCATGTGAAAGGCCACGGCCTTCTGTGGTCGGCTGCTGGGACAGTGGTGTTGGAGGTGGGAGCGTGTGGGAGGTTTCCCTTTCCTTATCCAGTAAAAAGCTTCCGCGGTGTCCGACCACTGTGCAGCTGTCTCTGCTGGCAGCAAAAGTGGAAGCTGAAATGCAAGGATCACAGAATCCCTGAATGGTTTGTGTTGGAAGGGACCTTAAAGCTCATCTCATTCCACCCCTGCCATGGGCAGGGACACCTTCCACACTCCAGCCTGGATTTGAAGGCACTGAGGCACCAGGAATGTTCAATCCCTGCTTTCTTAGCCCTGTATTTGGTATGTTACTTGCCTTTAGGACGTTTTGTCCTGGGTCTCAATCCTTTATTTTTATCTCTGCTTTGCTCTCCTCGTTTCATTTTAATAACCTTTTTTGCCCAGTCTGTGGTGAATTACCATCATCCCAACATCCCCTAAAACATCCCCCACCACCTATTAGGTGGGGCAGCAGACAGAGGATGCTCTAAAAGAAATAAAACCAAAATAAGAGGTTGGAGGCTGCTACTCCAGTGCAGCAGAACTCCCATTCCTGCTGGTGTCTCCCTTTGCTGGTTCCCCATCCCGCTGTGGCTCCTGCTGAATTATTTTGTGTAATGATTTTTGTGTGCATTCATTGCTCTGCCTTTCTGGTAGATGACACAGATTAAATGAAGCCAGACAACGCTCTCAGTTCAGGGTAATGACTTCTAACTGCGGCGTCCTTTTGTCACTGCAAATTATGGTCAATGATGTAATGTTGGATGCAGAGATACAGTGACAACGTGTGGGAGTGGTAAGATCATCCCAGAAGGGTTTGGCTTGGAAGGGAGCTTCAAGCTCATCTCATTCCACCTCCCTGCCACGGGCAGGGACACCTTCCATAACCAGCTGATTCCCCAAGAAGATGAATTGTATCCCTGGAAATCTTGAAGTGAAAATAGCCCCGGGGGGAGATGTGAGACGAGCACACACAGGTAAACCTTCAGGAAATAACGAGTCCTTCTCAGTGATCCTGGGAGATTTGAGCTCTGCAGGCACTTCTGACTTTGAGTTCTTCATATTCTAAAGGTTTTCATACAATCATTTCAGGTTACAGCTCTGAAAGCCAGAGTTGTATCAAGTGTTTCACAGGTTGCAGCCAACACCTTGTGCTTCGTCCAGAACAAAATTTCAGCTTATTTAAAGGTTGGGTAATGTTGCATTTTTGAATGTGCTGGGCTCCCCAGTTAAGATATAATCAAATTCCCTGGTAGTTTGTGGTTTAGGTTCCCATCCCAAAATAGAATCTTGCCAGTGGTAGAACAGCTGGAAATTTCAGTATTAAGTTCATATTCCAGCTTTTTGTCTTTAAAATGAAGTGAAATCAGATGGCAGGCTCTTGCTCAACCTAGGCTCAAGTAACCAAAGACTGAAAATAATCTGCACACAAATATGATGTGTTTTGGAATTGTGGCCATCTGTAGTAGTATTCACCTTTGTTTTAAATAACTCTGAACAGCTGAAAACAACAGTTCTGTCAGCAATGGACTGGATATGGATTGATTGGAAAAGGGATACACAGAGGGAATAATATTGTGTTTAAAAGAACAGAAACTGCATCAAGGCATTCGTGGCTGTTCCCTTTTTCTGCCGAGGTTTCGTGTGAAGTTGTGGGGAGAGCTGAACTTTTTGTAGCCACGTGACATTTTTTCCCCCACTTCCTTCTTTGCCCAAGTCTTGCAAGACTTCGTATCACGAGACTGAGTTCTTTGATTCCGTGGATCCTTGGAGAGGGAGATGAAGTTTTCCAAGAGCATGTAGTGACAGGACAAGGGGGAATGGGTTCAAACTGAGCTCGGGTAGGTTTAGGTGAGATATTAGGAGAAATTTCTTTCCTGTGAGGATGGTGAGGCCCTGGCACAGAGAAAGTGTGTCTGCCCCATTCCTGGAAGTGTCCAAGGCCAGGTTGGACAGAGCTTGGAGCAGCCTGGGCTAGTGGAAGGTGTTCTTGCCGCGAGGAGCAGGAAGCATGAGGGGCTGGTGGTGTTTTAATGGCTTCAAACCCTCTGAATGCCTCTGTCCTCCCTTCCATATGTGGCTCTGGACCTTATCTTCCATAGGATGTTCAAAGTGCTCTGAGGAGTGATTAGCAGATTCCTTGCAGGTTTTTCTCCAGTGCTTATCTCCAGGATGGCAAACTACTCCGCAGATGTGGCTCAGCCCTGCTCCCAGGGAAGGTGTTCTCTCCACGCCAGGCGCAGGTTGGAACATCCATGGCCTGGTTTTGGTTTAGGATTATAACATACCTCCTGTATTCTTTTATAAAACCAGCCCTGAGCACCCACTGGTTTTGCAGATGAGGGCCAAGTGGCTCAGCCCAGGTGTTCAGGAAGACCTTGGGCCTCACAGTTGGTACTTGGGACTCATCTGGGCTTTCCCATGTTGCAGTTTC
The DNA here is from genome assembly GCA_013397895.1 of Origma solitaria. Classification (NCBI taxonomy): domain Eukaryota; kingdom Metazoa; phylum Chordata; class Aves; order Passeriformes; family Acanthizidae; genus Origma; species Origma solitaria. The sequence goes on from VZRL01000502.1 coordinate 308,418, forward strand.
ACTCATGGGACCATCTCCTCTCCCTGCTGACCCCAGCACCCCATCCCTCCCATAACATCATTCGTAATTGGTGCTGGTGCGTTGCCTATAGAACCACTGAATTATTGAGGTTGGAAAAGACTTTTAAGATCAAGTCCAACCACTGACCTCTTGAATTTTTAAAAAAAATCTGCTTCTCATTTGTTAGTAATTGAGATTGGATATTTATTTATGAGCTTTATTCCAAAGCGCAAACTGGGAGTTTGGAGATTCACCATCAACAGCTGTAATTTGACTTTTTCCACTTAAGGAAGAGCCTTTCCAGTACCAAGTACCAAACTTTTATGAATGCTGTTCTCCCTATCCATTGGATTTGTATCTCCTCACCACCCCCCCTTAACAGTAGCCTCTGGCTGTCTGACTTCAACTGGCCTTTTATTCCAATGCCTCCCTCTCCAGAAGGGATCACAATCACATGGGCTGAGCAGGATTTTGCCATTAGTGGGGGGTTTTCCTGTAAGTGTTCCCTAGCAGGATGCGTTTCCTCTTGCATAAGCAGTCTGCAAACCCTCCGAAGCCACAGAAATCCATCTGTTGGATTCTTGAGACAGATAAATCCTTTATAAACAGGAAAATGGACAAACTCATGGTAGCTCTTGTGACACATCGTGATGGGAGATCAGAAAGGAGTGGAATGAAAAGTATCCCTGTGCGAGCTCGGCTGGCGGCGTCCAGCCTTTCCAACGTCCTTTTAAAAGCTGCCACAAGGGCTGGGCTGTTCACAGGGCACAGACCGGGAGATGAACCCAAAGTTTTGGTAAAATTCAGCTAGAAGTCACTCGGGGAGGGAATAAATAAGAGATTTGAAGGCTTGTTCCTCTGTCCCCACCAAGATGCCGTGTGTGGCCGAGCGGGATCCAGGAGCTCAGCAGCCGTAGATCTGTCAGCACTTCTATTGTGGAGGCCTTTGCAGGGTGTCCAATGCTTCTGTTTTAATTTTGCTGAGGGTTGTAACTCTGGCAAAATTTAAAGGCCTTTCAGCTCCCAGTCAGGAGGTTTTAAATCCTCTAAATTTGTGCTTTACCCCTCAAAAATATTTTCTGTCTAGCAAGTGGATGGAGGATGGTTCCTCAGCCAAGGTTTCACAGCATAGACAATGATCTAATTAACTTATTTTTTTAAAGCTCTTGTTCCAAGCCCGCTTTCTAAGAGAAAATCCCCAGCACAGCCCCATTAGCCATGGATACACTTCCTTTTCCACTTGGGTATTTCCAAAGTCACTTCCCAAGGCTCCCTGAACCACCCAGGTCATCATTTTTCAAGTGTGATAAAGGCTGAATCAGCCTTTCTTTGAGGTGAATCATCTCAGGTGTTGGTGTCTCACCTGATAATCCTAAAAGTGACACAAAAAAAGCATGGACCTGTTACAGCAGATCCAGAGGAGGCCACGGAGCTGCTCTGAGGGCTGGAGCCAGGCTGGGAGAGCTGGGGGTGTTCATCTGGAGAAGGGAAGGCCTCAGAGCTCCTGCCAGGGCCTAAAGGGGCTCCAGGAGAGCTGGAGGGGACTGGGGACAAGGGATGGAGGGACAGGACAAGGGGAATGGCTTTAAGACAAAAGAGGGTAGATTTAGATGAAATATTGGAAAGAAATTCCTGATGGTGGTGAGACCCTGGCACAGGGTGCCCGGAGAAGCTGTGGCTGCTCTGGATCCCTGGAAGTGCCCAAGGCCAGGCTGGGAGGTGTCCCTGCCCATGGCAGGGGGTGGAACTGAATGACCTTTCAGGTTCCTTCCAAACCAAACCATTCCATGAACTGCCAGGCTGGGAGCTCCTGCCCATGCTGAGAGAACCTGTGGCAGTCAAACAGAGGTGTGGATTTTCTTGGAGATGAAGGAAGAGGAGGAGGAGGAGGGGATCCTTTACACTGCAGGATTGAGAAGCAAAGAGGAGACTAAACACTCTCCAATTTAAGGACAGTCTGTGACAGGGACAGAACTCTTTCGGGGTGCTCAGGCTCCCGCTCCCCGCCTTGGGTTTTTCACCTGCTCTCCCTGGTGAGCTCAAAGAGCTGCACTCGCTGCTCCTTCCAACCAGAGGCAGCACATTCCCCCCTCCTTCTCCTTGGAGAGCAGCCAGATCAAAATGGCTCTGATCCAACGCCAAGAATCACTCCCTTTGCTATGGAAATGAGCACTTGGGGGCTGCTCACCATGTGTTCATCAGAGAGTTCCTGCTAAGGATGATGAGCTGTAGGTGGGGAAGAGGGCAGGGAAGGTGTGTTCCAACAGATCCCTTTGGAACAAATAGGGATATTTTTGGATGCTTCTGAACTCTTTGCATTTTTTAAAAGTCATTTATAGAAAACCAAATGATTACCCTTTGCATCAAAGGGTAAAAATGAGGGAAATAAAGTAGTAGGATTTCACTGTGGGATAAAGGGAGTTTCTGTTTTTGAAGGTGGAAAGGGTGACAGATCCCCAGGACCTGATATTTGAAATGAACGGTTTTTTTTCCTGTTCTGGTATTGATCAAGTGAAGAAAAGATACAATTATCCAAGTGATACAAATAATCCTTTGTAACCATCACACCTGAATTCCCAGCTTTGGAGTGGCCACATTCCCAGACCTCTGCCTCTGTGGGATGCTGATTCCAAGCAATTTGCTGTGTTTGCTCAGCACGACAAGTTCAAACCTTCGCTTTTACCTTCTTCCCAGCAATCTGATTTTAATCTGGATTCACAGCAGGGTGGGAATGTTGCCAGATGGTGAACACTCCTGGAAATCCACAAAGCAGGAGCCTTTTTTTTTTCCCTGCTCTTGGGTGAGTCGTGCGGGCGGATGATGAGTAGGGTTTGCTGCAAGGGTGGGAGAGGGCTGAGCTGGGTGCGAGTTCCGGCGGTGTCGTGGCACGTTGGGCTCGGGAGAACATTCCCAATGTCTTGGAGGGGGCCTGGGGTCACCTGCAATGATGGAAAGAAGTGAGGAAGGGCTGATGGGAGTGATGCTGCTCCTGCACAGAGCTCACTGCTGGACCTGGCAGGGTTGGAGCTGTGGATGCAGAGGTTCGGCTGAGCCCTCCTGGCTCTGGGAGGAGCCCTTGGGATGGAAGTGCCTGTCAGGGCTCGGAATGAGTCGACACAAATCAGTCACTGGGCGTGAAACTGCATTTTTTATGATGTGTCTTAACTGAACCTTGAGACTTCAGCATTTCTCGTCATTTGGGTATCTTGCAGTTGAAATTCACCTTTTCTTTGTGCACAGTTTGGTGAGGCTGGCATCGTGCTGGAAGTGTCCAAGGCCAGCTTGGCTAGGACTAGTGAAGATGTCCCATGCCCAGTGAGATGAGTTTTAAGGTCCCTTCCAACCCAAACCATTCCATGGTTTTACTCTGTGCTCTCACCTGCTGGCTGGAGCTGGAGAGCAGCTCCTGGTTTATGACTTCCCATCGCACTCCGGTGTTCCGGGGTGTGTCCAGCGTGGAGCAGGGCCTCTGATTTGTGCTCTGAGGGAAACAGTTGGCAGAAAGTGCATTACACAATTCCAGTAACTGATGGGAGTAGGGAGGGAGCCTAAGTTCAGCTTTAATAGGACAGAAATCATTAACAATTTCCACAGAGCTTTTCTCCGTGGACATCTTAAACACCCCAGTTCTTCACAGAATTTTGCATTTAAAACCTCTTTTTTCTTAAACATTCTTAATGATCTTTAAAATATCAGTATGGAAAAGGTGCTGTGGGGAACCCCCACCTTCTCTCCGTGGCTGGGAATGACCGTAGGTCCCTCAGCTCTGTGTCACCAACACGTGGGGTTCAGGTCATGGGTGGCTCAGCGTGAAGGTGTTCGGTGGCCTCCACCCCACACCTGGGACAGGTGTCCCCATCACAAAACTGACCCCAAATCGGTGTGGGATTGGTGGCACTGGTACATCCAGTGGCACTGGTACATCCCTGTCTGAGCAGCTGAGCCGCCATGGAAGTGACCATTGCCAGTTCCCAAATGGGCTCTGGTGGAAAACAAATCCTCCGCTTCTTCTCCCTTATCTCTGCGGAACCGGAGAGTTTCACTGCAGAGCTGTCTGTTCCGTTAATTGGAACATTTTTCTCCTCTTCAAACACATTCCGTGGCATTTCCCGGCTCTGATGAGCACTTCCCTGCAGTTATCCCGCTTTTTGTCGCTGTTAATTTTTTATTTAACCTCCCAGACTACAAAACAGCCATCAACGCTCGGCGCTTCCCTGCAAAGCCTTTGCAGTCACAGACAGCCCTCCGAGCTTTCATCACGTTAGCAGCAGACAGCCTGGGAGCAGCGAGTCGGGATGCAGCCACATCCCCAGTCTCTCACTCTGGAGCATCGTGCTGGAGCGAGGAGCTCCGGGAACTGAGCAGTTTTTCCCAGCCTCTCCATGTGCTTGGGGACCTTCTGGGAGGCGAGATAGGAGGTGGACTCTGCTTATTTTTATTTTTCCCCCCCTTTTTTTTTTTTTTTTTGGCTTTCCCTAGAGACTGGGACAGAAATATTTTTCCCATATATAAAAGCAAGATGCTGTATGAAGCCTCCTCTTCTTTCTCCAAAGGAGAAAGTCTGGTACGATGGGAAAAGCCTTTCCCAGATGTGAGGGATCTGTAGGTTATATCCATGGTCCAAGGCTGGTGTTGTGCCTGTGTCTTCTCCCAGGTGCTGGAATTTTCCACACCGATTCCCTTTCCCTCTATTCTAGCTCCAGCATTCTTGAAAATAATTTTTCTCAAGAAATGCTACAGACACACCGAGTTAATTGGAGTCATTAACTTGTTTCCATTACTCCTTTCTGCCTAGGAAACTGGTTTTTTTAAGGGAGATTTTGGAGTTAGAAGAAAGAACTGGAAGCTAGGGAACATGTGGAACCACTTCACAGGAACACCGGATTTTGAGAGCTTGCATTTTTATTTACATCTTCTGGACCCTGTCAGACTTGAAAGTAAACAAGTTCAATCCAAGACTAGATTTATCCCTGAAAATATGTGGAGACTTGTCTAAAAACTGCTTTTAGGATTAGGAACTTCCTTTACTGCAGTCAGGGAACACATTTACAGTGGGGAAATTAATGCTTAACTGGCAAATTCTGTAAAAGCCCCCTGGAAATGCAGTTGGGTTGGGTTGGATGCAAAATAACCTAAAAATTTAGTTAATAAAAGAAGGAAAAGGCAAAGCTGGCTGAGAATTTGGCAGGTCTTAGGGTGGAAGATCCCTGGAAGTGTTCAAGGCCAGGCTGGATGGAGCTTGGAGCAACCTGGGATAATGGAAGGTGTCCTTGCCCATGGCAGGGGTGGGGTGGGATGAGCTTTAAGGTCTTTGGTGCCAAGAGGACAGTGCCAGACTCTTTCCAGCAGTGCCCAACAGCAGGATGAGGAGCAATGGCTATTAACTAAACCATGTGGAATTCCACCTCAACATGAGGAAGAACCTCTTTCCACAGAGGGTGGCCGAGCACTGGAACTGCCCAGGGAAGGTGTGGAGTCTGGAGACATCCCAAACCCACCTGGATGCATTCCTGGGTCACCAGGGTGACCCTGCCTTGGCAGGGGATTGGACTGGGTGACCTTCAGATCCCACCCCAACCATTCTGGGATTCTGTCCCTTCCAAGCCAAACCATTCTATGAACAGTGAGCGAACCTGCATTGCTGGAAGCGACGGTCCAGCATCAATCCTTGTCCAGGAATCTCCTGGCCAAGCAGGAGGCCCTTCCCCTGGAACTGATCCCTTTTTGCCTCCCTCTGCAGACACGATGAGGCGGGTGGTACGACAGAGCAAATTCCGGCACGTCTTCGGGCAGGCGGTGAAGAATGATCAGTGCTACGACGACATCCGCGTGTCCCGCGTCACCTGGGACAGCTCCTTCTGCGCCGTCAACCCCCGCTTCGTGGCCATCATCGTGGATGCCAGCGGCGGGGGAGCTTTCCTGGTGCTGCCTCTGCACAAGGTAAGTGCTGCTGGAATATTTCTTGAATTTCCTGCTCGGCTGTGCTGTCATCCCGGCGTTTCTTTGGGAATAATGAAGGCTGGGAAGTGTCGGCTGTGGTGACAAACGCTGCTCGGTGGTGCCATGTATGAATGTGTTTAATGTCTGTAATCAGTCTGATGCTTCCTGTACATTAAACACAACAAACAAGATATTTGTCTGAGTAATCTGAGCCAATTCTGGCAGAACTTTCCATGAAGAATCATATTATAGAAGCCTCTTTGTGATCAAGTCAGGTTTTTCTACTGTCAGGGATGCAGCTTTTATTTTTTTTGTCACTTCACTCAGAAACCACTTGAATCCAACTGCTCCTTGCAAAATTCATTCAGGAGCCATCTGAATCCAACTGTTCCTTGCAGATTTAATTCAGGAATGCACCTGAGCCCAACTGCTCTTTGCACACCCATGTGGGAGGGAATGCAAAGGAATGAGCTGGTTCCTAGAAAGGCATTCCTGCTGCCCCTGGTCCTCCATGGAAAAGTCTCATCCATCTCCTGGAGGAGATTCTTCTCATCCCTTTCTGATGCTTACCCAGCAAATTCCTGTGATCAAAAGTCTTTTTTTGCAACATTCTTTTCTCCGTGACCCTCAAGCTCCTCTCTTAAGCGTGTGGTTAAGTTGTCCTCAGTCTGTCATCAGCCCTGTGCTGCTTTCCCAGCTCCACTTCCAGATCTGCCCTGTGGAATACAGAATTAGTGCCCAGGATTGAGCACAACTTCCCACCCGGTGAGGGCAGAGCAGAGGCAGCGGCAGCTTAAGCAAAGCCAAACCCAACCTACCAAAATAGCTCCGTTTGCTGCTCTGATGAGCAGCCCTTCCCTGCCTTGGGCTCATCCTCGGGCCACGTGTCCTCCTCCGGCCTGGACCACGCGTGGTGGCACAGCCTTGGATTAGGAATTCCTCGTTCAGTTGCATCACGGCACAGATGCCGATGGCAGAGGATGTGCATCCCTCTTTTCTTCTCTTCCATCCTAATATCTGGAGCACAAATCTGATAAAGGGGCTCAGCCTGGAGAAAAGGAGGCTCAGGGGGAACCTTCTGGCTCTGCCCAACTCACTGATATGAGGGTGCAGCCAGGTGGGGGTCAGGCTCTGCCCCAAGAAACAAGGGACAGAACCAGAGGAAAGATCTTCAAGTTGTGCCAGGGGAGGTTTGGATTGGATATTGTGGAAATTTTCTTCATGGAGAGGGTTGTCAGGCATCGGAACAGGCTGTTCAGAGCGGTGATGGAGTCCCCATCCCTGGAGGGATTTAAAAGCCGTGTGGATGTGGCACTTGGGGACATGGTGGCCTTGGCAGTGCTGAGGAAACAGTTGGACTCAATGGTCTCAGAGGGCTTTTCCAACATTAATGATCCCATGATTCTGTGTTTTCTCAGTCCCTGGCAGAAATTCCTGCTAATTCTCAGTGCCCTGGCCTTTTCCATTTTTAAGTGCCGCCTTATCTCTGGCGTTATTTTCACATCCATTCTGTTCTGCCTCCCACCCTCCCTCTATTTATCACTGCCTTGGTGCCCTCAGCTCCATTCTTGCCTTCCACAGCCATTTAATACCCACATCTGAGGAGGTTCCATGGGAAGCTGGAGGAGCTGTGTCCCTCACCCCAGCCTGACATGTTCTTTTGCAATGCAGTGCTTTGCTGGCTCTGCTCTAACCAGTTCCTGTGTTCTGCATTTATTTTTATAGCCTGGGCTGATGAAATTGTTCCTTCAGTTCTTTCAACACCCTAAATAACATTCGGATTTCTCTTTGAGTCTGTTTAGCACGGATACTTATTAAGCTCCCTGCAGCAAAATCCTTGTTGTTATATTCAGGGGGGAAAAAAAAATAGGGGCAGCTTTCAACCATGGGTTTGGGCTGATTTTAAAACTGAGCCATAAAAATACACTTGCTGCATTTCTGCAGGGAAGATATCCCATAACGTCGCGACTCCTCAAGCCCAGCGCTTTGCGGCTCACTGGGAATTACTTGGGCTGTGGCTGACCCTTGGTGCGGGGCATTTTACTCATTTTAATCTGCTTTTCCTTGCCAATTTTCGATGATATTGCAGGGTTTTGTCATGGCCGGGGTTTGTCGCTGCCGGGCAGGCAGCTCCCCGCTCCCTTGCGGCCCTGGGCAGGAGGTCTGGGGGTGTTTTTGGGGCGGGATGATCCCCCGGGACCCCACACCCACATCCATGTGCTGGGGCGGGGGCAGAACGGACACCGGAGGGAGCACGCAAGCCCCGCCCCTCTCCCTCAAGCCCCGCCCCTCCGCGCGCGCGCACCCGCGCCCTCCGCAGCGGCACTGCGGCGGCCGCGGCTTTTTACCTTATATGGTCATGGTAGCGCTCGCGGCCGCCGCGCTGATTGGCGGGGGCGGGGGCGCGGCGCGGCAAGTGCGCGGGAATTAACCCGTGCGCGCGGGAGTTAGCGCGGGAATTAACCCGTGCGCGCGGGAATGTGCGCGGGAGTTAATCAATGTGCGGGATATAACCTGCGTGTGCGCTAATTAACCTGTGTGCAATTAACCTCTCCGCCGCGTCCCGTCCGCGCCCCGAGCCCCCACGTCCTGCTGAGGGTCTTTCCGGCCCCAGGTCAGGGTATGGGAGACCCAGGGGCTGCATCCCCTGTGCATCCCCGCGGCTCCCGGAGTAGCCGCAGCCGGTGCAGCCGAGCCGGCTTTGCTGGCTGTGGAAATGCTTTGTCTGAACTTCCTGTTTTCTTGCATGCACATGTGCAGGGGCTTTGCCAGGAACTCGCCATTCCCATGCTCCGGCAGGAGCCACTGAGCATCAGACAATCCAATTCCCACAGGTTGCTTGGTCTGGAGGGTTGGCCTCTGTTGGAATGAGCCACATAGTTTGGAAAAGCTGTAATTTCTCTCGGTCGGTGATGTGTAGGTGATAAGAGCCAGGATAATCAGCATTAACTGTGCACACCAGGGAAGAACGGAAACTTCCCTGCTTGTTCTGGGCTGTGGTTGTAGAGTTGGTTTTCTCTGAGCCTTATCCCAGGGAAAACTCTGGGTATGCAGGGAAGGTACCAGATAAAAATTCTCTGGGTTTCCTGGTGTGTTGAGGAGGATGGCTTGGAAACACCTGGATTCCAGCGGTGGTTCTGGTCCTGGCTCTGCTCCAGCAGAACTGGAGACAAATTTTCTTCCCTCCTCAAAAACTCTTTGCATTTTTTATCTTCCCAGAAAAACCTGCTGCAAACGTTCATTTTTGTCTGAGTTCATGCAGAAAGATCCGCTCAGCCACGAGTTGTGTTATGTAAGGCCTTTACCAGAGGTTTATTCGGTCCCCTTTGGATATAGCTTTTATTAGATTTTCCATTTTCCTGATTCCTTCCTGCACTCCCTTCGCATCAGCAGCATTCCTGCAGGATCTGGGATCAGATGGTGCCCTGAGAGGCAATTAGCATGTGGGTGGGGGCGTGCACACCTCGGGAATGATCTTCTCCAAGGAATATGTTGTTCTGCAAGTGACAGGCCTTGGTGTTCACCCATGGCATATGAGAGTTGTTAAGCAGCTCTTCCCGATTTCTATTCCTCCAGGAGGGATTTGGGGGAGAGAAAATCCTCCTTTTCTAAGCTGTGTGTAAAATAAAATCAGGCGGTTTTGCTGTGATGGGTTTATTGAGCCTCTCCAACCATTTTAGGGGGAGTGTGATGGATTTTGTCCTTTTACTTCACCTTGGATTTTTCTCTATAAAAAGAAGTTTATATTTATCACTGTCAGCTTGATTTCAATGGATCATCAGGTTCTAATGTAGTAGGGAAGAGAAGGCAGGCAGAGGGGCTAATGGATCTCATTCATCCAGGAAAAAAAGCAGCAAATTCCATCCCCTGTTTCACAGTCAGAGGTTTGTACAAATATTTCTGCAATTTTAAGGCCTTGTCCAGTAATGAAAATGGAAATTGTGCTTGGTGGAGCCCTGGATCACCTGTTCCCAGCTCTTGGGGATGGGTGGGGATGATCCCTGTGGATCCAGGAGCTCTGCTCTGTCTGGGTGGGTGCTCATCCTCTGAACTGCAGCAGGGTTTTACCACTTTATCCAGAGTCCTCAGCTTCTGGGATGGCCATTGGTTTTCCTGCACTTGGAAAGGAGCAGGGCAATGAACTGCTTTGGAAATCGTATTTTAGAGAGGAAGCAAAACAGTGACCCTGCCCCTTTTTAATTGCAATGTCATTTCTGGGCAACAGGTTTCTCTTTTTGAGATTTAATTCTGGAGTGTGTTTAGTGCTGGGACAGACACCCGTGGAAATGCTGGAGCTGTGCTGCACTCCCAGCTCTGAGTGATGGGGTTTTGCAGGTTGGGTTGTGTGTGAGGACTGTTTGTGTTGGGTATTTTAGCTTTTTTAATCCAGCATGTGTGCATTCTGTGGCAGCCTGGGATGGAATCACAGAAACATGGAATCATTAAGGCTGGAAAAGACCTCCAAGCTCATCAAGTCCAACGCTGGACAGAGTGCCCCCATTCCCACTAAACCATATCACAAAGCGCCCCAAGTCCTTGTGTTTTAACACTTCCAGGGATGGTGTCTCCTTCCCTTCCCTGAGGAGTCTGTTCCATGCTGGACCACCCTTCCAGGGTAGAAATTTTCCCCAATATCCAATGTCACAGCCCTGCAGCTGCCAAGGTGACAAAGAGAACAGAGCACTGCTGAAGGGTTCTTGGAGGGCACAGTGGTCTCTTACTGCCTCACTTTCCAGTGGATCTTTTGGGAATAACACTTCCTAATCTTCCAGATTAGTTCTGGATGCCTGGACTGGGCTGTGGGGTGACTGATGGCTGTTGGGCATGGGCAGGAGGTTCCATTTCATCCCAATTTTCTCCCAAGTTTTCCATTTCATCCCAGTTTTCTCTAGGGCCAGCTGCTGCAGCCAGAAGTGGAGGGTCAGTGCTCAGAAGTTCACCTTCTCTGGATGATACTTAGGAGTTTTTTTAAGGAAAATCCACAATTTAAAGAAAAAAAAAAAAAAAGAGTATTTTCTCTAGCAGAGAAAAGGTACAGTCGGTTGGGGTTTCAAACTTTGCAGTTGTGACCTGATTTCCTTCCTCAAACTTGTGCAGAGTGAGGGGGGAGCTGCTTTGGCTTGTGCAACTCGATGCCACTTCCCTAATTTAAATGGAGATTTCAAGGAGCACAGCCACGGGCTGGGGAAGCAGCTGTTCTCCCTGATATTTTTACCATAATCCATGAGCTGTTTCCTGCCACCAAATGCCCTTTTCTAGCAGAGAAATGATCACAAGACAGTCAAATTAATTCATAAAACTCCCACTTTTAGGAACGGTTTTCTCATCTGTTACTTTTTTCTGATCTGGGTTTAATATTTTTGATGATTTAACTTCTTTTTTTTTCTGATCTGGAATACATGAAAGCACTTAAAATTAATTTAGTAAGGCCAATTCACCCCTTGCTGAAACATCTGAATATTGAGTGTGTGTTTAGTCAACACCAATTTATTAATAATCCTCAAATTCACCTTTCTGACTGACGTTTTATAAAATACAACTCCAAATTTCAAAAGTTAACAGGGATGTGTTGGGCCAGTCACAGTGGATTATGAGAAAGATTGAATTTCTTGAAGTTAATTTTAAGCTGTGTATCAGCACTTGAGATTTATTTCAAATCCTCTTCTAATTAAAAGATTACCTTTTACAAATAAATAAATAAATCCCCAAACATGGGAGCATTAGAGTAGCACGGAAACACATTGGCCGAATTGCCAACCTTGTGGAGTTGGAAGGAATTGTGTTTAAAACCGTGGAATTTGGTGATTTTTCATCCTGGTGGGGTTTTATAATCCCACTGCAGCTTTCCTGGTCTTTCCGTTTTGCCAAGCCCCCCTGAATATTTTTTTTTCAAGCTCTTCTGAGCACAGTCCAATGCCAGGAATTGGGGTGAGGACTGGCAGAGGAATCTGGCGGATGGAATTTGGAAAAGTGACATCGAGAGGCGGTGAAACAACACCCCTGAGTTGAAACCTGCTCATCGCTCCCCCCCGAGGGCTCAGCCCCGGGATGGTGCTGTGGGTCCCTGTCCTGTGCTGTCCCCACAGAGCCCTGGGAGGGTCTCTGCTGGAGGTGTTGGTGACGAGGGGCGGATGTGGCGCCTTCGGAAGCGCGGCCGAGCCGAGCTCTCGGAACACGCTCAGGAAGACACCGTGGTTTCCTCTGCTCGGCAGAGACCGTTTGGTGCCTCTGACCGCAAGGCAGGAGCTTCTCTCCAAGGGCTGGGGCTCGTGTTCACCCCTCTGGGGCCTCCAGCAGCACCTTTATGGCCTTATTTAGTCTCATTTTGATGCTGTGATACTGATTTTTATCCATCCTCAGAGGTGGCCAAGGAAGGACTGGACGTGGCGCTCTGGGCTGGGTGACAAAGTGGGCATTGGTCACAGGTTGGATTCTGGGATTATTCCTGGGCCCTGCTGAGCAGCAGAGTCTCTTCTCGTGTTCCCAAGTGAAGATGTTGATGGCCCTGGGCTCTCCATCTCCCTGACACTGAGCTGCTGGAGAGAGCCCCAAGGAGGCCATGGGGACACTTTGAAAAAGCTGTGACTGTCCCATCCCTGGGAGAGCCAAGGCTTGGAGCAACCCGGGACAGTGGAAGGTGTCCCTGCCCGTGACACGGGGGTGGGACTGGATGATCTTTAAGGCCCTTCCCACCCAACCCATTCCATGATTCTCGAAGCGCTGCTGTTCGTGGAAGTGCAGAAGTGCACCTGATGGGGAGCAGCTCCTGGGTGTCACTGCTGTCACAGGCTCTTGGCTGCTCCTGCTCAGGCTGTGCAGGCTCATCGTGATCAGAACTGAAAGGTGAACTTCGGGGTTTAATTTGCTCAAATTGAATTTTTGTTTCCCCCTCCCCACAGTAATAAATGACTGTAAAACCCCAAAACTAAACCGACAAGTGCTCGTGCAGCCTGGAAATAATTACCAGAGGCTCCTCCTGGAGGATCGCACTGATTCCTGCCAGGGAGCCAGAACAGGCAGTCCCTGACATTTTGCATTATTAGTCCTATTTTTCCTTTTTGGTTCGGGCCTGTATTTGTCTGTGGCCTGTCATGTGCCTTCTGCAGTTCATGTGCTCTGCATGGTTCTCCTTTTAATTGGGTAAATTAAAATGGATGAATTCTGCACGGCAGTTGGGTGTATTAATTTTTTAAATCCTATTTCACATTATGGCATCCAAGAGGGATTACACAGGCTTTAATTTTTGAATGGCAGGTTTATGGCTTTTCATCCACAGCCCTTCCCCTTTTAATAATTCCGAAAGCAGTTGAATCACTGAGACTTTTTTTTTTCCTTTTGAAGCCTAAATTCGGCCATTTAGGAAATAGTGGGATCTTTTGGGATCAATATCTTGTTTTGCTGTTAGTGAAGGGCTTGAGGTCAGTTGCCCTCAAAAACCAATGTCCAGCATTATTCTGGTTATCAGCCTTGAATAGGAGCAGCCTCCCACGTGCAGCAGGGTGGGAGGCATATATTAAGGAATGTCACCTCCAAGGTTGGGGAATGTTCCCATCCGATGGCAGAAGTGAAATTCCGACCGTGTTTAAACACAAAAGAAGGCGACCCCATCCCAGACCTCTCCCTCCTGTCTCTCTTCTCCCATCACTCATCATGAAAAGGTCATTCCCTGGAAACAAAACCCCACGGAGCAGGAGCAGGGGTGTGAGCTCTGGAAGTGGAGGAGTCTCCTGCTCACCCTGCTGCTACTGCTGTGCATCTTCAGTATTTTAAATATTGCTTCCCTTGTGTGCGAGGCTTGGCCAGGAGAGAGAAGGCTGATGAGAGTGATTTTCCTTTCCCTTCTTCCTTGTTTGTGGAATCAGCTGTTGAGGGGATCAGGTGCTTCAGGATCTTCAAGGGCTCTTCAGCAAAACTTTCCCAGGGGGAAAGTTGGCATCAGCTCTGTTGGAATCACTGGATTTGTCCCAGTTCAGGTTTAAATGGCTCATTTACTCTTTTTTTTTTTTTTGGAAATGTTATCCCTGTAGGGAGCTTGACGTTGGCACGTGCCGGTCCTCCATCCATGGAGAGGCAGGGCTGGATCAGGTGTGGCTGTTGCCACGTTGGCAACATTTATTCCTAAAAACAGTATTTTCCTCTGCACAACTGCATCCTACAAACTTCCCATCTAGGCAAAAAAGCCAGGAGGACCTGGTAAGTTCAATGACCAGCAATGCCCTGCAGTGACTTTTGTAGCTTGGTTGTCTTCAGCTGTTGCCATTGGGAAGCACAAAAGAGCTTTGCTCTTCCCAGAAATTTGGGATGGACAGAGGGACGGTGTGGCAGCAGGTGCTGAGATGTGGGCAGGAAAGCCCCGCAGCTTCCCAGGGGACCCTGTGGTGGATCTCTGACTCCTTTCCTTGCTCCACGGGGAGTTTCGAGCTCCTTGATGCTGGAGAAGAGTCGCTTTGTTTGCTCTGCTGATCCGTGAGTTCAAATGTCACGGAATTGCGGATGTGAAAGAGCCAACAGAGGGTTGGGAATCACTTTCCTTTGGGATATCACAGCTCTCTCTCTCGTTCTTCCCTCCAGACAGGCAGGATTGACAAGTCCTACCCCACAGTGTGTGGCCACACGGGGCCGGTGCTGGACATCGATTGGTGTCCCCACAATGACCAGGTCATCGCCAGCGGCTCCGAGGACTGCACTGTCATGGTGAGTGTTCCTGCTGGGGTGGGCTCTGCTCCCTGCTGAAATTCCTGTTCTGAACGACATTCCTGAAGACACCTCTTGTTCCGAGGTGAGGGCAGAGTTGTCATGGAAGGGTTTGGGTTGGAAGGGACTTAAAGCTCAGCCCATCCCACCCCTGCCATGGGCAGGGACACCTTCCACTGTCCCCAGGTTGTTCCAAGCCCTGTCCAACCTGGCCTTGGGCACTTCCAGGGATGGGGCAACCACAGGGGAAATCCATTCCAGGACCTCACCAATCTCACAGGGAAGAATTTTTTTCCATTTTTCCTTCCCCTGGGCATTTGTCTGATGTTTGGGAAAGGGAATAAGAAGGAAGAGTTGCCAGCCTGTGGTGAGGTGTTGTGATTTGTAGAGCTTTGCAGGAGACAGGTGGTTCCTTACCTCCGATACCCCAATGGATGCAGTGCTGTGTGTTGGGAAGAGGTCAGGATTGGAAGGGAATGAGCCCAGCAGATCCCAGTATTCCTTCAACCCTTGATTTAAGGGAGCTGCTTGAAATCCTCCCTGTACCTACAGGTTGTGAGCAGGCATCAGAAGGGCTATTTTTAATAAATAAATACAAATAATCCCAAGTTCTGCACCTGCCAGCCTTGGATTGAGACTTTTTACCTCAGTGAGAGCCCATGGAAGAGCAGCGGAGCTTGCTCCGTGACGGATGTGGAATCCCGCGTATGCAAACACAGCAGAATAAGTGAAAGAAAATCCTTGGAAGATGAAATAATGCCAAATAACTCCAGGGATCTTTGGCCATATTTAGAAATGCTGTAGGCTGAATGTTATATTGAAATCTTATTATAGATCATGTCAGATAAATTCCTTCGCTTCTGTTCATCGTTAAAATGTTTGGGAGGGGATTCATCCCAAGAGGCTTTTCCTGGGACAGCTCTTGCCTGTGATCTCTCAGTCTTGGAAGCTGAAGCATGTTAACAAAATGGGCTATATTTAATATTAAACAAAACAACAACTTCTGTGTTTGCCACGCTCACTACTGGGCTGGAACGGAGCTTTGGAAGGATGCGGGAATGTTTCCCCAAGCAGGATGGGGAAGGGCTGAGCATTGGGAATGTTTCGGTGAAGGCCCAGAGCTGCCTCCTTGGAGGCAAAATAAGTCTCTAACCCAAGTGCAATGAGAAGTTTGTTGGGAGGCTCCAGAGGGACTGAATTGTGGAGGAAAAACAAGTGTTACAAGTTGTCCCAAGTGCTTGTCCCGGTGCTCCTGATGGGGACACAAACTGCGGGAATCTTCCCCTCCCGCTGAACCCTGGGGGCTCTCCCCACATTCCAAAGTGGTCGTGAGCTTCCCCTCCATCCCTGGAGGCAGCATCCGTGGGGAAAGCCCCCAGGGTGGAACTGCCTGTGGGTTTGCACCTTCGTGGTCGTGTTTGGTGTGGAAGGTGGGACAGGTGAGTCCTTGCTGCGCTTCCCGGATTAGGGATGTGCAGCCCGGGGTTTGGAAGATGCTGGGGCTGTGTTAGGTGGGGGTTTGGGATGGGAAATGATGGATCCCAAGTCGTTTGGGATAGTTGGGAACTGCGCTGGTGTGTAAAGAACACCCCTGGCTTGGACTTCTGGGAATGAACTAATGAACTTTCCCAACTTCAATTGCTTTTGTGACCTGGCATGGGTAGTTCAGTGTCCTGTTTCCCTTAATAATAAAGGGTTTGGGTCCTGCTTCCTGAGCAGCCTGAACGGAATAAACCCAGGGAGCTGTACAGGACACATGGCTGTTCGTGGGCTCTGAACTCTGCCAGGGGGGAGACGAGGAAAAGTGTCATGGAGGAGGAAATTGTGTGGGATTCTGTGGCAATTCCAGCTGCTGGAGGAAAGACTGTGTTCCTAAAGACCATCTGTGCCCTGGCACTTGGGGATTTGGGATCTCACCCTCGGCCACAAGAGATCTCAGCAACATCAGCCAGACATGTATTGAGGGAGAGAGCGTGGATTTGGGATGGTTTTGCTGGAGAGAACGTGGATTTGGGGTGGTGTTGAGGAGGAGAATGTGGATTTGAGATTGTATTCAGGGAGAGAATGTGGAGTTGGGACAGCATTGAGGGAGGGAACGTGGATTTGGGATGGTGTTGATGGAGAGAATGTGGATTTGGGATGGTGTTAAGGGGGAGAATGTGGATTCGGGGTGGTGTTGAGGGAGAGAACATGGATTTGAGATTGCATTGAGGGAGAGAATGTGGATTTGGAATAGTGGTGAGGGCGAAGGCATGGATTTGAGATTGTATTCAGGGAGAAAACGTGAATTTGGGATGGTGTTGATGGAGGGAATGTGGATTTGGGATGGTATTGAGGGAGAGAGCATGGGTTTGAGATTGTATTGAGGGAGAGTGCATGGATTCGAGGTGGTGTTGAGGGAGAGAACGTGGATTTGGCATGGCATTGAGGGAGAGAACGTGGATTTGAGATTGTATTCAGGGAGGGAACTTGGGTTTGGGATGGCATTGAGAGAGAGAATGTGGAGTTGGGACGGCGTTGAGGGAGAGAGCGTGGATTTGGATTAGTATTGAGGGAGAGAATATGGATTTGAGATTGTATTGAGGGAGAGAGCATGGATTCAGGACTGTGCTGAGGGAGAGGACATGGATTTGAGATTGCATGCAGGGAGAGGACATGGATTTGAGATTGTATGCAGGGAGAGGACATGGATTTGAGATTGTATGCAGGGAGAGGACATGGATTTGAGATTGTATGCAGGGAGAGGACATGGATTTGAGATTGCATTCAGGGAGAGGACGTGGATTTGGGATGGTATTGCAGGACAGACCGTGGATTTGAGGTACAAACCACTGTCTCCAGGTGGAGACGGCTGATTACCTGAAGCCATAACTCTGCAGCCCCCATGTGGCACAAGGAAGCTTTACTTGGCCCTTTCCAAAACCAGAACCCTTCTCCTCTAAAGAAATCCCAGATTTGTAGAACAGCTGCACATAAACTTTGGGCAGGTTTGGTGTTGGGAATACCAGATATGGCATTGGAGAGGCGACTGGGAAAGAGGAGGAGACCTGACATCCTTTAGAACCCTTGCAGATGCCTTCTGTGGCCTCTTTCCTTGGAAGAATTGTTTCCTTGTGCCAGCAAATAAGGAATTACTTAAATATTGCTGCTTGATGTTGTGCTGAATGGCTCTGATGCAGTGCAGGCTTTGCATTCAGCTGGAAAATGTTTTCGTGGATAAAGGTTTGAAGATGGTATCGAAGCCTTTTCTCAGACACGGAAAATTTCCTTCATCAGAAGGTGGTTTTTAAGGAATTCGTGTGGAAAGGCCAGAGCAGAGCTCATGTGATGGAGCAAATTCCTTTAAAAATCAAAGAGAGCCCTTGCAGTGACCTGGGCCACCAACCAGGACAGGGGGAGCCAGGAGAAGGTCAGACCCTACAAAAATGAAGCACCAAGAGCCTCTTCCTGCAGGTGGGAGCAGGGATGTGGCTAAATCCAGGGCTCAAACTCATTTGTTTCCTTACTTAAAGTGATAAAAATTATTATGTATGATACAGCAACTAATGTTCTTTCTAGACATGGAATTAATCTTCTTTTCAGCTTGTGCAGAGCCAGAGGGGACAGATTTTGCTTCTCTTTAAAGGGGATGAAAGGAAAGTTTGCTTTGTGTTCTTTCTCACATGCTGTTTGTGCAAAACCTTCCCCTCCTGCCCTTCCTGCAGCCCCAAACCTCTCCCTCGGCTGTGCCATGGCTCCACTTCCTCCAGCACAAACAAACAGCCGTGATAACATCAAAACCCCCCAAAAACACCCAAACACCCACAGGAGGGAGAGCTGACAAACACTTCTTAGTGCCCAGTCCATCCTGCAGCTTTTAAAGGTTTCCTTGGAGTCGTCCTGAGTCCTCACCCTTGGCAGGGTAAGTCCTGCATCCAAAGTTCTGTAATTTCCCCGTGAGCCTGATTTGATCCCAGGCTGAGGCCAGGCTCCCACCCTGTGCAGGAACGAGGGGCTGGGACTGTGCCCTGACCATTCACACTTTTTTTTTTTTATTATTTTTGGGAATACCAGGCAGGATTATTGGGTCAATAGTCTGTAATCTCCCCAGGATTACACTGCTCTGCAGCTGCTCCCAACTACCGGGGTTTTCCCTGGCACAAAATTCCGTCTGCCCTCCAGAGGCTTTTTAAAAACCCTTTTTCACTGGGATTTTGTCTCCCTTCCCTCTCCCACCCCCTGCACTCGATTTGATGAGGTTCTTGGGCGTGTTGGGTTTCAGCAGGACCTCTGAGGGGTTGGATCCAGTCACTGGTGGAGCTGGTGGGGAATGGGAAGCGAGCAGGATGAGATCCTGATTTTCCAGGCTGAGCAGCTCCTGTTTGCAATCCCATTTTAAAATCAGATTGGTAAAAGCCTCAGTGCGGGAAGGGAGAGAGGGATTTCCACAGAATCGTGGAATATCCTGAGTTGGGAGGGACCCACAGGGGTCACCCCAACAATCCCACCCTGTGCCTGAGCGCCTTGTCCAAAGGCTCCTTGAGCTCTTGGGGCTGTGACCATTTTCATTCCTTGCAGAGGAATCCTCCCCTGGGGAAGTGTTCCCATTGTGGTCATTCCTCCTGGGATGCTGAGGGTGCTGTGTCCATGAAAAGCTAAATCATTTTTGGGTTATTTAGAGGCGAGCTGGTACCCACTGAGAGTCTCTGCATGTCACTGGGTTTTATTCCAGCACCAGCGATCCCTGCGAAAAGGGAAAAACTGGGATTAGGGCAGAAATCCACGTGTCCATCACGCATCCTAAACCCACTCCCTCGCATCCCACAGCTCGCTGGGCATCGTGGGCAGGGTCTGGCGAGCCCAGATCTCCAACTCCGGGAAAAGCAAACAATGGGAAGTGAAGGAAACGCGCTCTAATGCTGCCATCTACCTACAGCAGCTCCAACTGCTCCCCGAGGGGCTCTCTGGAATTCCGTGTCATTTTTTAATACACTCTATGTAGGTCAAATTCGATTCCGAGATGATTGTCCGGTGCTGAATTGCAGGAATAGTTTTGGTGGGGCTGATCCTGCCCTGGGGCTTTGGGGTGATGGTTGGTCTGTCCCATCCCTGGTCGCTGCCAGCTGGAAAAGCTGCTCCCCTCGTGCTGGAATTCCATCCTTTGCCATCCTTGGGGGGCTGTCCCTCCTCCTGGTGGCCCTTCCCTGAGGAAGTTTGCAACAGAAGGGTTGTGTAACCGGGCGAGAAGTGAACAGGCAGCCCTGCAATGCTGATTTCTGCTGCTCTGGCTTCTTCCAGGACCAAACCGCTCTTCCCTGATTAAATGGGATCTGAAAGGAGCCTGACTCTGACGGGGAAATGAACTGCTGGTGTTCCTAAAGAAATAAAAATTAGGCAGTGGTAGAGAGAAAGAAATAAAAGGTAGGCAGTGGTAGAGAGAAAGAAATAAAAGGTAGGCAGTGTCACCCCTCTGAGGGACAAGCACAGTTGGGAAAGACAGCAGCTTGTTCCCATGGAATTGGAACTGCAGGGGAGATTTTTCCGACTCCTCAGCAGTTTGGTAGCAGAGTGGGTCCACAGACACAGAGATAAAAGGGCTGCAGCATTGGGACCTGTGGGTTTGTGCTGGCACGTGAGAGAGGAAGGATGTTCTACATGGATCAGCCAAGGGTTTATTGGCTCTGGGAACGATTTCCTCCCCGATTCCTTTCCTGTTTACACGGAGAAGTGACAGCTCTGGCAGCTGCGGGACGCGGGAAGCAGCCGAGCCATGCACTCTTGGGCAGGGCCGGCCTTGGCTGAGCAGCTCTCCTTTCCCTTCCAGGTGTGGCAGATTCCCGAGAACGGGCTCACCCTGTCCCTGACAGAGCCCGTGGTAGTGCTAGAAGGCCATTCCAAGAGGGTCGGCATCGTGGCCTGGCATCCGACGGCACGGAATGTGCTGCTCAGTGCAGGTACGGAGCACAGGGACGGGGCACAGCCACCTCTCCCTGCTTTCCTTGCACTCCAGCTTTTCCTTTTCCTTCTCCCCTCTCCCAGCTGCTCGCATCCCTTAGATCCCTGTGAATCACAAGACCCGTGGCAGTAGCTGGGAACGCTGGAGCACGTGGCTCGCAGCCCCCGCCTTATCTCAGCCTTCTTTATATTCAATTTACATGGAAAAGCACCAAGGAATTGTCTGGAATTGGAGTAAAGTTGTTCCAGACTTTATTTGATCTGTGATAACGATTTACATCTGCATTCCCCACATCCCTGTCCTCATATACTTTTAGAACAGGCCCAAGTATTTCTCCTTTCCCTCGATCCCTGCGAAGTATCCCAGAGTCCAGCTGTTCCTCCCACAAGCTTTCATGGTCAGCATTTTCAAAATTGTTTCCTTGGCTGGTACAGTCCATGGAATGAGATTCTTTTGACCACTGAAAATCAGTCACATCGTTATGGAAAAAAATTAGATAAT
Source organism: Origma solitaria (assembly GCA_013397895.1). Classification (NCBI taxonomy): domain Eukaryota; kingdom Metazoa; phylum Chordata; class Aves; order Passeriformes; family Acanthizidae; genus Origma; species Origma solitaria. The sequence continues at coordinate 329,488 of VZRL01000502.1, forward strand.
TCATTATCCATTGGCACGATCTGAGGCTTCCATGAGCTGGATCCCAAGGAAAGGAGTGAGTCCTTTCAGCTGGGTTGTTGGATGAGCTGGGTGTTTTCCATTGATAAAAATCCCTCCTGAGCTCCCAGTTTGGGTTTTGGTTCCCAAAAAACCACGGGGAACAATTCATCCCTTGTTCCCCACATCTGACCTTTCCCCTGTGTACCCCAATGCTGTGACTCGAGCTGCTGTGTCCCATTTTAGGCTGTGACAATGCCATCATCATCTGGAACGTGGGAACAGGAGAAGCCCTCATCAACCTGGATGACATGCACGTGGACATGATCTACAACGTGAGCTGGAATCGCAATGGCAGCCTCATTTGCACAGCTTCCAAAGACAAAAAAGTCCGAGTTATCGACCCCAGGAAACAAGAAATTGTTGCTGTAAGTTTGCGTAATCATTAAAGAAACAGCTGGGTTCACTCCAGCAGGGAATGAGCAAAAAAATATGGAAGAAAGAGCCTTCTTGCTTAGTTTACACACCACGTTCAGTCGCTTTCTTCAGAAATTACAGGAGGAATAGTAGGGGTTGAAGGATTTGCCTGGGTTTATTGGGATTAGTGTTTGAACTGGGATTTTAGGGCTCAGTTTTAAACCTGCAGGAGTGTAATTCCACATCTAATCCTTTTGTATAATTACAGTTCCAGAGTTGTGCAGGCAAAGCAGAGCTTTAGTTGTAGCTTGCAAAGAGCCTTCAGCAAGAGGCTGATTGGCAGAGCTGGAACGAGCCAGGAATGTCGACTTCTCCTGTGCTTCAGTGATTGGGTTCTCCCCTCAAGCAGCAGGGAAGGAGAGTTGGATGTTGCTCCTTGGATCTCCTCCTGCGTGGAGGAGAGGAGCCACGAGGAATAAAGAAAGTTTTTTTCTTTATTCCTCATCCTGACCTGCTCCTCTCTTCCAGGAGAAAGAGAAAACCCACGAGGGAGCGCGGCCCATGCGAGCCATTTTCCTGGCGGATGGGAACATCTTCACCACCGGCTTCAGCCGCATGAGCGAGCGGCAGCTGGCCCTGTGGAACCCGGTACGGCCCCACACCGGAGCCGTGTGCTCCACGTGGCTGTGGAGTCCTTGTCCCAGCCCTGCAGCCGTGGAATCATGGGATGGGTTGGGTTGGATGAGGCATTCAAGCCAATCTCATTCCAAGGGACACCTTGCATTATCCCAGGGTGCTCCTGTCTAACCTGGCCTTGGACTCTTCTGGGGATGGGGCAGCCACAGCTTCTATGGGCAGCCCTCACCACTCTCACACCCACCTCGTTTCTTCCTAAATTCATAGTTTTACGTACTTGAGGTTATTCCCTCTCCATCTTCCTGCTTCCATGGTTTTGGCTGTGTGCTCTCTCAGTGAAATAACCGAGCAGGAGCAGCACTGAGTTGGAAGCTGCAGGTTGGAAGTGCCTGGGAAGATGTACGGGGGCTGTGGGAAGGTCACTTCTCTCTGTACATTGTGCAGAGCAGGACAGCAACAATCCCAGGAGGGTTCAGGGTGGAAGGCACCACCTGGATTGTGTCCAGGTGGCTTTTGAATGCCTCCAGGGAAGGAGGCTCCATCCCATCATCCATCACACGTCCCATCCCACTGACACAAGGCCCTCTAGCTCGCTGTGTCACATACTTCCCTTGACTTGGTGAATTTTCCTGGCGCTTGTTTTTATTTAATTTAGTGATTAAATTGCCCTTGGGGAATGAATCAGCTTGTGAACATTCCCAGTGTTTTTTGTAACACACGGATCCTTCCGGGTGGTGCAGACACCACTGGGACCTCCCTGGCTACAGAGTGTTAATAATTTAGACGCTCCCTCTATGAACAGGAGCTTTTCCAGTCTTTATTAACACCCCTGGCATTTTGATTTCCAGAAAAACATGGAGGAGCCGATAGCCCTTCATGAGATGGACACCAGCAATGGGGTCCTGCTGCCCTTCTACGACCCAGACACCAACATCATTTACCTGTGCGGGAAGGTAAGGAGAGCCTTTGGACTCACCTGGAGGGAATGGTGCCTGCGAAACGTTCCCCAAAAAATCAGTGCTGCGGCGAATGTGGGGCTGCAGAGGTCAGGCTGCTCTGGAATGGGTTTGGTCCTCACCCTTCAGAACCTGGCAAGGTCTGGAGTGGACCTGGAGGTTTCTTTGAGATGGATTAGGTGAAGCTGCTCCTAATGCAACAAGTCCCACACCATTGCCAAAACATTCCTTGCCAGTGTTGACCTGGATGGTTTTACACTGGTGTGGGGGGAAGGTACATTTTGGATATTGTCCTCCTTGTCCTTGATCATGCTGGAGCATGTGGCAACACTCGCTGTAATTTTGTGGGGTTAAATAACAGAAATCTGGAATCAGGTGCTCCTTTCTAAAAGCAATTGGTAGGAATTAGGTGCCCACTTGTGATGGAGTTTCTACAAATAGGAGCCAAAGCCAAGATGAACAAGGAATTACAAATTCCTTGTTCACGAATCCCATCTTTGGAGCAGCTAATGAGGAATATTTGGGTTCTATCTGCCACCCCTCCCACAGTTTCAGAGACAAAAGTGTGGTGGAATTGCTTGGAATTAAGGATAAACTGGTTTCTAGCCTTTCTGCCTGACTGTGGCAGGAGGTTTTTCCACACGAGATGTGGAAGGGGCCAGTGCCAGCCTGGAACCACGAGCTCAAACCCTGTCCAGCAGTGTTTCAAGCAGAACCTGGAGGAATTGTTCAGCTGATGGGCTCGGATTGTGGTGGGGATCAGCCTTGCTTCAAAACCACAAAATGCGGCAGCGTTCCTGGAGGGAAAGGCTGTTGGGAGCAGGAGTGTGGGCACAGGGAACACTGCTCCCGCAGCCTCTGGAGGGTCTCCTGGGGTTCCTTGCAGGGGGACAGCAGCATCCGCTACTTCGAGATCACAGATGAGTCCCCGTACGTTCACTACCTCAACACCTTCAGCAGCAAAGAGCCGCAGAGGGGCATGGGGTTCATGCCAAAGAGAGGCCTCGACGTCAACAAGTGTGAGATTGCCAGGTGAGGAGAGCTCATCCCGGGCTGGGAGCTGGGGCTGGGAATTTCAGGAGTGGTGACAGCAGGAAAGTTCTCAGGATGTCACTGTGGTGGCTCTGGGGGGGAACATCACTGCTGAGTGGGTACACGATCCATCTCTTCTCCCAGGGAACGAGGGATAGGACAAGTGGGAATGGCCTTGAGTGGCTGCAGGGGAGGTTTAGATTGGATATTAGGAGCAATTTTTTCATGGAAAGGGTGGTCAGGCATTGGAAGGCACTGCCCAGGGCAGGGGTGGAGTCCCCATTCTGGAGGGATGTGGCATCCCTGTGTGGATGTGGCACTTGGGGACACGGTGACCTCGGCAGCGCTGGGGCAGTGGTTGGACTCGATGATCTCAGAGGGCTTTCTGTGACTCCCTGGGGTTGCCCTGCTCTGTCCTCACTCCGTGTCCCACCTTCCCTTTCCCACGGCAGGTTCTTCAAGCTCCACGAGAGGAAGTGTGAGCCCATCATCATGACGGTTCCCCGCAAGGTGAGCACTGCCCCGGGGCTGCCATTTGGGGCCAGCTCCAGCCTCCCCAAGCTCCTGACCAATCCATGTCTCCTGCCTTGCAGTCCGACCTCTTCCAGGACGACCTGTACCCGGACACAGCCGGCCCGGAAGCAGCCCTGGAAGCAGAGGAATGGTTTGAGGGGAAGAACGCTGATCCTCTCCTCATCTCCTTGAAACATGGGTACATTCCAGGCAAGAACAGGGATCTCAAGGTGGTCAAGAAGAACATACTGGACAACAAACCCGCCGGGAACAAGAAGAGCGATCTCATAAATGCTCCAAAGAAAGCAGCGGATGCCTCAAACCCTGTGAGTGAACTCCAGGGATTTTGGGGGTGGTGGCCTCAGGTGGGAATCCTGGGGTGGGAGCAGTGATAGGACCCAAGGAGATAACTGGAGCTGTTCCAGGGGAGGTTTAGGTTGGAGATCAGGAAAAGGCTCTTCCCCCAGAGGGTGCTGGGCATTGCCCAGGCTCCCCAGGGAATGGGCACAGCCCCGAGGCTGCCAGAGCTCCAGGAGCACTTGGCCAGTGCTCCCAGGGATGCACAGGGTGGGATTGTTGGGGTGTCCGTGCAGAGCCAGGAGCTGAGTGATGATCCTGGGGTTCCCTTCCAACTCAGGATATTCCATGATATGGAAAAAACTCTTCATTTGGGTCCCTTCCAACTCCGAACATTCCATGGCTCTGTGATTCCAATGTTCCTTTAGATACAGCAGATTACTGGGAATTGTTTTATCTAAGTCCCAGAACCATTAAGGTTGGAAAAGACCTTTCAGATCCCCAAGTCCAACCAAAACCCAGCACCAGCACCTTGCTCCCCACCAATCCGTGTCCTTTGGGACACAGAGGAAAGCGTGGCCTAAAGAGCAGACACTGGTCCTGGATGTCCTGGTGTCCTGCTGCTCCAACCCAGAGCCCGTGTCACATCACACCCTCACCCCTCCAACAGTCCCACTGGGAGGAGCCCTTCCCTCAGAAAACCCCAGAGCGCTCTCCTCACTCCTCCCGCCTTGCCTTCCAGCAAAACGACGCCAAATTGGACGAGATTTTGAAGGAGCTGAAATCCATCAAGGACACGATCTCCAACCAGGACGAGCGCATCTCCAAGCTGGAGCAGCAGATGGCCAAGATCGCGGACTGACGGGGCCGCCAGCCCAGGCACATCCCAGCTCCCAGTTCAGCCAGCAGCAGCCTGCAGCATTCCAGTACGAGCTTTCCTGTTCTCCTAAATAAATCCACGTCAACGAGAGCCGATGATTTCAAGCCAAGCTTTTTAGTGAAAGATTTTTTTTCGTTTCCTGATGTTCCGATGAATTTCTGTGACTGTGTCAAAAACAAGGCGAAAACGAGAAGTGCTACTTTTACAGGGGTTTTTTTTTTCCAGATGTTATTATGAATCCTTGAAAAATGAATCCATTCTTGACTTCCAATGTCATACCCAAATATCTTTTTCTAGATTTAGGGACCAATGCCACATTGTTCTTAACAATTTTTTTTTTAAGTTGCCAAAAAATAGAAAAAAAATCGCTTTTATTTTTCTTATTTGCCACTTTTGCAGTATTTGTGTTTCCATTCCGAGGGACAGGGGTTGTGGGGGGTGTTTACACTGTGCAGAGAACAAAGCTGAAGCTATTTTGTATAAATCCTCCATTTGGAGCAATCAGGTGGGTTCCCTTCCCTTCCTTTTCCTGCAGAGACCCCTCAGAGATGGGATGAGCTGCCTTTCCTGCTCCAGAACGTGTCCCCAGTCCCGTTGGCCGACAGAAAAATACAAATATATCATTCTGAACGGGGGGATTTATTTCCTACTGAAGTTTTAAGCCAGCTCCGTGTCCCCATTTTCATACCATCCCAAGGTTTGATTCCATGACCAAACTCATGTGTTTTACTCGTTGATTTTTATTTCCATTTCGAGGCAGACGTTTTTTCCATGCAGGAATGTTTTTACCCATGGAGCATGGAGGTCCAGGTGAGCTGTGGGATCGTTGCTGTAAATCCTTTTTCCTGCTCCCCCAACACTCCTCAGCTCATGGATTTTAAGGAGCTTTTGGAATCTGAACCAGCTCCTCACACCACTGCTGATGATAGGAATTTTCTGTGCTTCCAAGGCAGCATTAGCAGCAGAAAGGTGATTTTTTTTTTCCATGATGATTCGCCACAAATAACACCTCTGTTGTTATTTTTTATAATCGGTTTTCTCCTGTCCATCATTCCCATTCCTGCCTCCCACCCTGCCATGCTGGAAAGCTTTGCAGGAAAGGATTTATCCCGGATCAGACGAGTGACCTCCAACCCCAAACCGCCCCTGCACTCCCAGCCCTTGGGAGCAGTGGGGACTGGGAGGGTGGATTTGATCCCAGTTTGGAGACCTGGTTTCTTACACGATCCTCCAGGGAGAGACCCCGTGAGTGCTCCAGGCTGGCCAGCAAGCTCCTCCTGGAATTCCACGGAAGCTCAGCTCGGCACAGCTCTGCTCCGGTGGGGTCACCCTGCAAAGGAGCTGTCGAGGACGGGGCAGGCTGGCTCCCTGCTCCCAGGCTGTGTCCTTGAGCTGGGAATGGGATCCAGGACACCCTGGAAAGCTGTTCCAGGTGGGATTGGTGCCATCACAGCACAGCCCATCCTGAATCCAAAGGTGTCCCGGAGCTCTGGATCCCTAGCCCAGCTGGACTCTGGCAGCTCCATGTGTGTGGAGCATCCCCTGCCCGGAGCATCCCAGCGGACAGCAGTCCCTTCATCCAGGCTGAAGTGATTGATTTTTTTATTTTCCATTAGTTTAGCTAGGAATTCTCTGATTTTTCCATTTTCCCCAGTATTTGCATGTTCAGAACTTCCAGGTTAAGGATTCCCTGTTGTGGAGGGATGTGTGCGTGGAGGCGGAATCGGCCGGGGGACGTAGCTGGAGAGGCACGAGGACGAGGAGATGGAGGAGACAGAGGATGTGGTGGGATTGCAGAGCAGGAAAGCTTCAGAAAAGTGAGATTTCTGTGTTTTAGGGACAAGTGGCATCCCCTGCCCTGTGCCCGTGGATCCACAATCCGGCCGCTCCTGGTTCTTTGGCTGTTTGGTGACGTTTCTGTATTGCAGTAAATGCCTGACGTGTATTTTTATGGATTTTTTTTCTTTTGGAACCCAAACCCGCAGGTCGTTCTCCCCACAGTGGTGATTTCTGTGTTGATTTGTACGTGTGACTTCAGGGTTGTGTGCTCGGGGACCTCGGGTTCATTCCTAAACATTGGAGGGAAATCAGTTTTGGGAGCCGCTGGATTGAGATGCCCGGGGATGGGGGTGTGGGGGATTTTAGTTCCTAGCCTGTATTTTATTTAAATGAACTGATGCCTCGCCAGGCTCAACCGGAGTCAGTGCCTGAAGCTTTTTGTAGCCGTGATATCCCGGGAGAGAACCAGCCCAGTCCGGAAAGACGCGCTCTTATAGAGCGGCCAGAGTATCTGTCCAAATATTTGCTTCCATTTTCAAAAGATAAAAGTCATTGATTATAAACTGCCTCTGCTTGGCTTTTCCTTTGACTCCCGGCGTCCTGCGCCCGCCCTCGGCATTCCAGGTCTGATTGATAGCCGGGATATTGAATGATGGACACTTGAGGCGGGGGTTGTGGCTGAGGGGGTCCTTGGGGACCCCCAAAAGAGCCAGGGCCCATCCCTGGGGTCACACGTGGAATCCTCAGTGGTGATTCCCAGGGATGAACCCAAGGGCTCGGCTGGATGTGGGATGTGGTGGCACGGAGGGGCTGGAGGGTGTCCCTGGAGGTGATGTGTTCCTAACAAGGAGCAGCCCTGCCTGGGAGCTGCCCTGGGGCTGGGGGGGCTTGTTCTGCTCTTCCCCAGGTGTAACTTTCCTCCAGAGTGCGGGAACGGCACAGAGCCTGGGCTGGGAAAGCGTCACTCCGCCCGGGTCGGAGCTTTCTCGGGGCTGCAGCGTTTCGAGGGATGTTGCACAACACCTCCGGCACACCCCGAGCCCGGCACCGCCCCGAAGCAGGGCAGGGATGCTCCCAGAGCGGCAACGCTCCCCGGGCGCCATCCATCCATCCCAGGGATGCTCATCCCACACATCCGAGCCCCATTTCTTCCCTCTTCCAGCCCCAGGTGTTTCGGAGCGGGGAAGGGCTGGGGGCTGCGGGGGCGGGGGGTTGTTGACACCCCGAACCCGTTCCTGCGGATGTGCCTCTTGCAGCACCTTCCTGCGGCTGCGGCGGCGCCTCCCGCCCGGAGCCTGCGGTTGGGGCGGGGGCTTTCCTGCCGTGCCAATGCCACGGGGCCGGGGCAGCACCCGGGACAACACCCGGGACAACACCTAGCAGCCCCCCAGAGCCCCTCCGAGCATCCTGGGGATGGGGCTGGGAGAAAGAGCCCGGCACGAGGACTCTGCAAAACATCAAGTCAGGCCCTCAGCTTCTTCCTAAGGTGTTTCCCGGTGGTGCGGTACCCCAGGGCAGCGTGCCCCCCTCCCTGGCCGTACCCACACCGTGCCCGGCGGGTGGCAGCCCTGGCACCAGGTTTGCCGTCACTTCTGCTTTTGGGGCGACGCGCAGCAGCTCCGCGGGGCCGCCGGTGGGGCCGAGCCGGAGGCTCCCACCAGGGCAGGAGGGCCCTCTTTGGGGCGCGCCCCACACCGTGCCACCCTCGCCGGGGGGTGCCCGCAGCCCCCAGCCCTCGCTGGCTCCGCTCTCGGCGTGACGTCCTTCCCCCGCGGGTTCCGAAACCGCAGCCGCCCTTCCGCGCTGCCTCCCTTCGCCTCCCGGCGGGAGCTGCAGGCGGAGGGTGGCCCACGACGCCCCGCGGGTGCCGTGCCAGGGCTGCCCTCGCCCCCCGTGCCAGGCCCTCCCCGGTGGCTCCTGCAGTCGGTATCCCGCCGCCTCCTCGGGCACAGGTGAGCGCTGCTGGGGCGGTGCTGGATCGGGGTTCTGCCCCGGGGATGCTGTGGGTGCAAAGGGGTGCTCGGGGGCCCTGAGGGTGCCATGCTCCGCTGCTCCCTGGGGTTTTTGGGAGGCGATGGGCGCTCTGGGAGTGTGGGAGCCTCCTGGGAGTGCTCGGAGCAGTGAGGCATGGCTGGGCGCTGTTGGGTGTGGGTCCGCAGGGACTTCGGTGGCTTCCACCCACCGGGGCTGCCGAGTGGGGAGGAATTGGTGGTGGACAGATGGTTCAGGGGGATTTGGGGTGAGTCTGGGGTGGATTTGCCTCTCCTGCTCCAGCACAGAGGCACAGGCCCACGGTGGCCTCAGCCCTGGAGCCCTGTGCCAGCCCGGCAGGCAGAGGGGGAGGATGGGCACCCCAGGGTGGGGGGATCTCTCAAATCGTGGGTGACATCCCTGTGGTTTCATTTCCACACCGAGACTCATCCTGCAACTGCCCTGTCCCGCAGCAGCCGCCTCCATCGCGGCTGATTTCCCATTTCCAGACACTCAACTTCCTTATCAAAACTCGCCCCTGGAGCGGAGCCGAGCTCTGCAGGTGGGGGCTGTGGCAGGAGGAGGTCGCTGGGTGCATCCTCCATCCCCCCAAACCCAACGGCGCCTCTCCGGGAGGGGAGGATGATCCTTGGCTGGAGTGCCATCCCACACTGGGGCAGTTCCATGCTCAGGAGGACCCCAATGTCACCTGTCCTTTCTGTCCCCTGCAGGTCCCATGGCGCTGGGACAGGCCGTGCTGGTGCTGCTGGTGCTGAGCCCCCTGCGTGCATTCGTGGCTGCACCACCGGAGCTGCCCCAGGGCCCGCAGTGGGTCTGGGGGGCGGCCGAGCCCCTGCCCCTGTCCCGTGGGAAGAGGGATGACAGTGGGCAGGAGCCCAGTGCCACCGCAATGATCAGCAGTGACAAGTCCGATGCTGCCTCTGTGCCACCACCAGCACTCGGCACCGAGGCCAGCCTGCTCCAGGCGCCAACCACAGCCGATCCCATGGATGATTCCCCCGAGCCTGAGCTGCTCCTGAGCTCGGCAGCGCCAGCACCCAGCACCAACGCCAGCCTGCTCCAGCTGCTCGCAGCGTCCACCACGGCCGAGCCCATGGATGAGACAGATTCCCCCGATTCCGATTTACTGGAGGACTCTGTGTCACCGTCAGTGCGTGGCACCAGCGCCAGCCTGGCCCGGGTGCTTGTGGCATCCAGCACAGCCGAGCCCATGGATGAGACAGATCCCCCTGATCCCGACCTGCTCCTGAGCTCTGCCCCAGCGCCCAGCACCGAGGCCAGCCGGGCGCTCGTGGTGCCAACCACAGCTGATCTCATGGATGAGACCGATTCCCCCGATCCCGACCTCTTGCCAGGCTCACCGTCAGCACCGCAAAAGGGCATCACCATCATCACCCGCAGCTGGCTCACATCAACCATCGAGGAGGGGACAGTGACTGATGGCCTGGACAGCAGCTCCTCCGCGGGGCCACGCTCAACAGCCCCCCCAGGCCTTGTCCTCACCACCACGGGCTACAAGAAACCCAAGAAATCCGGAGCTCCGCCTTCACCGACCCTCCCGGCCCCTCGGGACACGACGCCGGGGGGCACCGCGGTGCCCTGGGAGCCCAGCGCTGTGATGGGCAAGTGCCTGCTGGCCATCCTGCTGCTGGGGCTGCTGGCCGCCACCTTCCTGGTGTGCACAGGGGTGCTGGGAGCGCTGCTGTGGCGGCGGGCGCGGACGGGGCAGCGCCGCTTCAGCCGCACCGAGATGGTTTGCATCTCCTCGCTCCTTCCCGACGCCGAGGCGGCCCCCGGCCCGTCCCGGCCCGTCCCGGCCCGGCGGCACAAGCTGCTGCTGCCCGACGGCAGCTCGGAGCCCGATGGAGACAACCTGACTCTCAGCAGCTTCCTGCCGGAGCAATCCTGAGCCCCAGGGGTGGCTCCTGCATCCCACAGCCCCGGCGGAGCGGCGGGCAAGGGACTCCCGTGCCCTGGGATTTTAGCTTGGAGCGGTGTGACGAAGCCGCTCTCCCTCGAGGCGCATCCCATTAAAGTGTCACCCGGACATGGTGGTCTCTTCCTGGCGGGAATGGCACCCGCAGCCCCCTCCCCTCCCCGCCCCGCCGCCTGCCCACATCCTGCTTCCAAAATTTCGCTTCTCCATCCTCCCCCCCAAACCCCCTGGGGGAGCAGAAACGAAACCCGCGGGCACCTCTCGCTGGGCAGGGACCAAACCCCGGGGCTTTGGGGACGGGACCGCAGCCCCGCGTGGGTTTGGCCTCGTGGGAGCTAGAAGGGCGGCGGGGACGGGCGGAAATTCCGGGGGACGGGGACGGGGACAGGACGGGTGCGCTCGTGGCACAACGTGTTCCTGCTGCGGTCGCCGCAGCGAGGCGGGGACGCCTCCGGAGCCGCCGCTGCCTGTCAGGTGCTCGGCCCCAGGGTGGCCACAGGGTCTCAGGATCATCCGGCAGCGCTGGCTCGGGCTGTCCCTGCCTGGCTGGGGCTGCAAATGGGGACAGCAAATCCATGAGTGGCCGAAGAAGGTCCCACCATTTCACCTGCTTAGCCAGGTGGCAGTCACCCCTCAGGCCACCAACTGATCCCGGCCCTGGGCCTGGCCCTGGGGAAGCAGAAATGGCCCAGGCCTGGCCCTGTCCTGCCAGGCTTGCTGTCCCCATTTTTCCATTCTTGCTCCACCCAGGCTCCCCATCCCCACATCCCCAACCCTGCTGTGGCCAGGCTCAATATCCCCATCCCTCTATCCCCAGCCCTGCCCTGCCAGATTCACCATCCCCATTCCCCCATCCCCAAATTCCTTTCCCCACGTCTCCAAGCTCGCAGCCTCGTCAAAGGTCACTCCAGGGTGTCTGTCTGGGGGCAATTGCCAGCGTGGTCATTCACCTGCATCCCGGCCCTGCAGCCTGTTTACATTCACGCTGTGCTTGGGATATTTTCCATCTGGATCTTGGCAGCTGCACGGCCCTGCTCCGGCGGTGAATGTAAATGTTTATGGGTGACTCAGCCGGGCCAGGGGACCCACAGCTGGTGGCCGTGACCACGCAGGACACGCTGGCCATGGGCTCCCTGCTGCTGGCACCCTGCTCTGTTGTCCCCACAGCAGTGCCCTGCCAGCCACAGCAGTCACAGTGGAAAAGGAATGCTCCCATCCTCTGGCTTCACCCCACAGCGGCTCATGCAGCCTCTGCCCCCAGTGAGGATGAGGCCGGTGCGTCCCGAGGGTGTGGATGGTGCAGATCCTAGGGATTGCTCCCGCTCTCCCAGCCCTGTGCCGGACACTGTCCAGCAGGAGCCCAGCAGGGATAAACTTTCCCCCACCACTGGAGCAGGAGCGCGCTGCCAGGAGCGGGAATCGCCCTATTTGGCGCAGTCAGCAGGTCCTGTGGGCTGCCACCGCCCACCTCGCGGCACAGGAATTCACGGGAAGCCAGCGCGGTGTCACAGCAGGATCCTCCGGGATCCGGGAGGGCAGCGGGCGGTGGGGTGGCACCGGACTGGGGCGGGTGACACAGAGCCGGGGTGGCACCGGACTGGGGTGGGCGACACGGGCCCGGGGTGGCACCGGGCTGGGGTGGGTGACACGGGGCCGGGGTGGTACCGGGCTGGGGTGGGTGACACGAGGCGGGGGTGGCACAGTCCCATGCACAACGCTGCACACGGAGCTCCACACGCCTCGTGCAGCTCTGCAGGACGCGTCCCCTCTGTGTATTTTGCTGGCACAGCAAAGCGCAGCCCGGGGAAGCAAATTAGAAGCAGAGCGGGGCTGAAATGCCTCAAATTGCTGGTTCCCCGGGCGGGCTGTGCCGCCGAGCCCAGCCCTGCGCCGCCCAGCGTTCCTGCTGCCCCAAATTACACAGCGGGGCCGGGCGGTCCCGGCCCTGCCCAGCTCCGAGGGGCCGGGCCCGCTCCGGCCGCAGGCAAAAACGGCATCGTAATGGCCAGTGGCAGCTGGCACTGCCAGCCGGGATGGGGATCCCAGCTGGGAGCGTGGGGACACCCGCAGGGAGGGATGGGGATCTTGGGCGAGGGGAAAGGGGAATCCTGGGCAGGGATGGATGAGGAGTCTGAGCAATGAAGGGTGGCAACCCCGGGCAGGGTGGGATGAAGATCCTGGACAAGGAGGGATGGACACTCTGGGCAAAGGATGGGAATCCTGGTCAGGGGGGGATGAAGATCCTGGACTAGGAGGGATGGGCACTCTGGGCAAAGGATGGAAACTCTGGCCGGGGGGGATGGGGTTCTTGGGTGAGCAGCCATTGGGACCCTGGAGGATGTGGGATGCAGACCCTGGGCAGGGTGGAATGAGGACCCTGGACAAGGAGACAGAGCCCAGCACTGGCATCGCCGAGCGCACGGGAGGAATCTCAGCCCCATCCCTACCTGGGCTGCAGGAGCAGCGCTGGAAGCTGCTGGAACTCCTCCAGTCCGCCCTCTCCCCCGGCCTCCCCTCGCCTTTCCCCCTTCCCCTCTAAGATTTCATCACTGAGCACTTAAGGCCGGGAAAAGCCGCCCCAGCAGCTGCTGGGAGCCGCCGGGGCAGCCAGACGGACGGGGCCGTTATTTCGGGGAGCCGTGACGCCGGCGGAGAAACCCCAACGGCGCCAGCTCCCCTCCGCCCGGGGGGACAGAATCTCTTGCCCCCCACCCCGCGGGGGTCACGGTCCCCCGGCGCTGGCCATGGCTTTTTGGGGGGTCTGGCAGGTCCCCAGGGAGGAGCAGAGGAAAATAGCAACAGGATGAGGTCACGCAGCGGCTGCAGCCTCTTGAGCAACCTCAGGCCAGGCCGAGGGGACCAGGGCAGGGGGGGACGGAGCTCTGGGGGGGCAGGCGATGCTCCCAGACCCCCAAACTGGAAATCATGACCTGGGGAGCTGAGCAACTGCTGCATCTGTCTTGGGAACCACGGGGACCCCTGCTGAACCCCAAGGCAGAGGTGCTCGGGCCACAGCGTTTCCAGGCTGGGATGTTTAGGAAATGTTCTCCTGAATTTAGGGCAGGGGGGTCCCAAGCTCTGTTTGCCCCCCTGCCTCAATAACGCCGGGGCACCGAGCCCACATCCCTCATCCTCCCCTTCAGATGGATGGGGGGTTGTTTTTATCCTTCGTGGATAAAAAAAATCTTTGCAACAACCCCCTGTGTGACCCCATCCCCACTTGCACCCCAAAATGTGGCCGCTCCCGGGGTTGATGATGGGGGGCACCAGGGCTCCCTTGCTGAGGGGGTAACACCCTGAGCCCCAGCTGGATTTCATCTGGGAGGGGGCTGGGGGCTGCCTGCCCTTCCCCGGCCTCCCACACCCCCTCCCCATCCCGGCCATAATGAGAACAAGCTGGTCCCTGCCTGCGACGCAGGAGGAGGAGGAGAAGAAGGAGGAGGAGGAGAAGAGGGAGAAGGAGGAGGCTCCATCCCCGCAGGCAGCAGAAAGGGGCTCGAGGTGTGTGGGACAGATCCCGTCTTCCCGGCTCCCTCCCGCCAGCTGCGGGCGAGGTGAGGATCCCTCCGGCAGTGCCAGGCTGCTCCCCAGGTTTGGGGTGGCTCTGCAGGGCACAGGCTGTCCCACGGCTGGGGGTGTTGTGGTGAGCGCTGGGCATGGTCCTCACGGCGGGACACGGGATGGAGTCGGCCACATGGCTGCACTCGCAGGCAGGAATGGACAAAATCGTGAATTTCTGGAGCGGTTGGGAAGCAGAGGGGAGTGAAGCCAGGGATGCGCTGTGGGTGTGGGGGTGGGCGAGGATGGGGCTGGAATGGGACGGGGATGGAGGGTTGGCAGTGCCCATGGTGCCAGGCCCTGCTCTTGGCACCGCTTTGGGCTTTGCTCAGCTCCTCCACGGCCGTGGCTGCTCCCGGGGAATTGATGCCGTCCCCATCCCGGGACCCCTTTCCCGCCGAGGGGCCCCTGTCTGCGGGGAAGGGGAGCACGACGGGGCTCATCCCAGCCCCACAAACCCTTCATTCTCCCGGTGCTGGTCAGTGCTGTGACCCCACAGCTGCAGCAGGAGCCGGGAGGGTCGGGGGTCCGGGGGCACCTCCCGCCTCCGCTGTCGTTTGTTTGCTCTGGATTAATGGAAACCAGATTGTGCAGCTGGGAAAGAGCCTGGAAGCCAAATCCTGCTGCTGGATTCCCTCCCGATCTGCAGAGCTGCTGGCCTGGGTTTGTTTGGGAGGGAAATGGGATGCGGGTTGGGACTTGGGGGGCCTGAGTTTGGGGAATTGTCCTGGGGGATCCTCGCTGATGGAGCTGGGGAGCTTATTCCTGGGACCTCCCCACGGCGCCGTGTGGAGGGGAAGAGCCCTGGGAACGGCTCGATGGCGTTACGTGGCGCGGCACGCGTCGATGTCAGTTGGGAACGCGTCGCGACGCGGTGGGGACGGTCACGTCCCTCTCCCGAATCCCACGGGGTGCAGAGCCCAGCCGGGGACTCACCCCGGTCACTGCTCCGGGGTGGGAAGCGCGTGTGCCGTGTCCTACAGCGCGCCGTGGGCTGTGGCTGTGGAATGGGGGCAGATCCAGCCCCATCCGGGCGAGGAGCACGGCACCGGGGACAGAGCTGGCCTTCCGAGGAGCACGGCACGGGGACAGAGCTGGCCTTCTGCCTTCACCAGGGACACTCGGGCACCCCCGTTCCCTGCACCCCAGCTCTTTGTCCCTTTGTCCCATGCCCCATCCCGGCTCCAGTCAACCACCGTGGTGGCACCAGGGTGAAATCCTGCCCCAACCTATTTTTAGCCGTGCTCCAGCTGGGAATTAACGGTCCAGGCCGGGCGGTTGGGAAATGCCTCTTGCGCTGGGCCCGGCCCCTTTGTAACGTCGCCTGTGTCAAAGTTTCCACTGCAAACCTCCATTTTTCAGGAATTCTCTAATCAGCCAAATGACCGCTGTCTGGAGCCGGGCGCTGGCAGCAGCCCCGGTCCCCCGGCCTTGAGCAATCCCACCCAGCTGGCTTCCAGCTGTGCCCTTGGAAAACAAGCGGAGCCCCTCACTCCGTCAGGGCGAGAAAACCGGAGCTGCCTCCCTACTTCCACAAGGAAATTCAGGCGGGTGGGGAAGGGCTCGGGGGGCTCGCTCTGTGGGGTATTAACGTGTCCCACTCCCCTCTGCATCCACAGGTCCCCTGCACGAATCCCGGGAATGGGCTCGGCCATGGGCACGTGGCTGCTGCTCTTGGTGCTGCTGGCGGTGGCCCCGGCACAGGCGGCAGCCCCCCGGCACCGCCCGGTGCTGCCAGACACCGCGGGCAGTGGGGACGGCGACGAGGCATCGGCCACGCTGCCCGCCCAGCCCGTGACCCCCCGGATCAGCCCCACGGTGGGGGACATGCCGGGGACCACGGTGACGAACAGCTCGGCGCCGGGCGTGCTGGACGGGCTGGTGGACTTCTTCAAGGAGTACCTGCTGCTGGTGGTGGTGGTGGGCTCGCTGTCCTTCGTGCTCCTCTTCATCATCTGCGCCGCCATCATCGTGCGGCAGAAGCACAAGGCCTCCGCCTACTACCCCTCCTCCTTTCCCAAGAAGAAATACGTGGATGAGCGGGACAAGTCCGGAGGACCGCGGGCGTTCAGCGAGGTGCCCGAGAAAGACGCTGAGGCGGGCACGGAGGAGCCGCTGGACGGCGGCAGGCAGCTCCAGGCGGACATCCTGGCTGCTGCCCAGAACCTCAAATCGCCCCCCAAGGCGCCGCTGGCCAACGGGGCCCGGCCCGAGCAGAATTCCCCTCAGGAGGAGGGGGAGAAGGAGGAGGAGGAAGGAAGGAAGAAGTTGGAGGATGAGCAACCCAAGCCCCCTGGCCAAAATCCTGGCGCAGAGGAAGTGGCGGGTGCAGCGGGAGCAGGAGGCAAGGAGACCCCCGATGCATCCCAGGATGGCTCCCAGGCCCTGTCCGGAATCTGAGGCAGGGACAAGGTCCCAGGCAAGGCTGAGGAGCTGCCAGCTCGGGACACACGATGGACACGGTGGATCAGGTTCCGTACGTACGTGGTGGCTCAAGGAAGCCCCAATGAAGATCCCGTTCGTCCCCAATTCCCCCAGACCCTCGTGCTGACGGGATGCTGTGGCAAAGCCTTGGGGGGATTTGCCAGCTGATTTCCCCAGTGCTGGAATGCTGTCAGCCCTAGCTCCTGCTGCCCAAGGGGCTTCTCCCACCCCAGCACAGGGTGGGTGCATCCCCCGAGCTCCAGCTCTGCCCGCACTGTGCCACCAGCTTTCTCCCAAATGTTATTTTAACCATCAGCAGCATCCTGGTCCGTGCCGCGCGCCTGGCTGGGGACTGTGTCCCTCTGGGAAGAGGGATGGGACCAGGGCTGGAGGTCTGTAGGACACAGGTCAGCTTTGTCCATGGCCACCCAAGGGGAGGAGGGATGAGGATTTAGGGACAAGCACCTTCCTTTCCTTCTTTCACCCCAGAGCCCTGCTGGATTTTTGCCTCATGTCCTGAACCCCTTCAGCTAGAAATAAACACTTCCTCCGCACAGCTCCTCTCCCGTGTGTCTCTGCAGCTGTGGGGTGGCCGGGGGAGAGTCCCTGTGTCCCTTTGCTCCCCCAGGGGCACCAGGGCACAGCTGGATTGGGCTCCAGGGGCGGTGGAGCCCTGGGAAGGGCGTTATCACCCCCCGGATCAGCACATCACATGCACTTCCAGGAAACCTTTATCTTGTACCCACAGCTGTGGGAGTGGGGGCACTGGGGGGGCCATGGCCATGAGGTGCAGCTGCTCCAGTGGGGACAGCAGGGAAACTTGGCAGGTGAGAGAGGCTGTTCTGCCCCAAAAGCAGCACATCCCCCTATCCCTGTATCCCTGCAACCCTCTGTTCCTGGACCCCTGTGTTTTAACCCACCTCATCCCTGCCTCAGGTCAACCTTTGGAAGAGCAATGCCACCAAAACAGCTGATTCTGTGTGAAGTTTCCCTGATTTTTTTTTTTTTTTCCCAACTGGGAAATAGCAGGATTGTTCCCTGGGAGCGAGGCACGTTCCTCGCTGCAGGGGAGGGTGCCAGGAGCTGAGGAACCACAAGAGGGATCTTGTGAGTGACAAACTCAGCAGCAAAGCACGACCTCTGCGTTGAAAATTACAAATGTTGTGCCCAGATGGAGCAGAATGAGACAATTATTTTTTAAACGTGGTTTTAAATGTTTAACAACACCCTCGGTAGGAAAAATGGTAAGTGAGGTGTCTTGTGGGGAGGTTAGAAGGCAAAGAAGTGAAGTTTTCCAATGTGTTGTCTGCTTGTTTTGGAAATCCTCCCCTGGAAAAGAGGAACTCTGGGAGCTCCCCCTCAGCTCTGCTTTACCCACTGGGGTGCCAGTCTGAGAGTGCATTTTAGAGAATTCTGGGGTGGTTTGGGTTGGAAGGGACCTTAAAGTTCAGTCAGTTGCAAACCCCTTCCTTGGGCAGGGACATCTTCCTCTAGCCCAGGAACATGTGTTGAGCGCAAAGGTGGAATTCTTACACGAAACACCCCAAAATTCGGGCTGTTCCTCAAAGAAGAGCTTCAAAAATCTAAGCGGTGACAGGATGGGAGCAGAAACCACCAGTGTTTCCTGGCCACTCTTCCCTTTGGCACCTGCAAAGGGTCCCAGAATTCCAAGAGCAGGAATTTGCCCCCGGATTGCAAAACCAACCCTGACGCAGCCGGGGTTGGCCCCACAGCTCTCTCACACACACATCCACAGCGAGGCAACGCTTCCCACTAAATTCCATAAAATATTAGGCAAAACTAGACATCTTCCCCAAAAGAAAAGTGCAGCCCTTCCAGTACCGGACAGCGAGGTTTTGTCTCCGGAGCAGAGTCTTCCCGTAGCATTCCCGAGGGGACAGGAGCCCCCATCCTGGCCGTGCGAGCACTATGGAGTGGCTGGACACCACAGGGACACATTGTGCGTAACTTGTGCGTATCTTACAGCTTGAGTAGTGCACAGGGTCCTACTACAGCTCGGGAATTGCACTGCAAAGTGAGGAGGGAGGAGGGAAAGCTCCGCAGGCAGTTCAGGCATTGTCGGCTTTTTTGTCGGATTCTTTGCTTGAATCCTGCTTCAGTTTGTAGTCAGCCAAGGCAGCCTTGATGGCGTCTTCAGCCAGCACTGCAAAGCAAAAAAAAGAGGATTTTAAGGACAATTCAAGGGGTTTTAGGACAAAAGATGAGGTGCAAACAAGACCAGCAGCACAGACTGATCTTAGGAGTAGAAGCTGTACAGAATTCCTAAAATGCTGAATTCTTATAATGCTGAATGAATGTAATATTACTTCAGATAATAATTCAGAATCTGATCATTTATTATCAGTCTGCAAAGCCACAGCCTCCAAAATATTGAAGAGATCTGAAAACTATTGAATTAACCCTGAAATCTGAACATCAAGTTTCTCTTAAGGACAATGTTGTGCAAAAATTATTTGGAAAGCAGCTTTCAGAACCATCTGTGCTACTCCCAGAGCATCCCTCTGAGATCCAGGGTTTTTACTTACTGGAGCAGTGCAGTTTGACAGGGGGAAGGCAGAGTTCCTTGGCAATATCTGTGTTCTTGATTTTCAGCGCTTCGTCAACCTGAAACACAGGCAGAGGTGGTCATGGGCCCTGTTGCTTCTGTTTGCTAAGAGGGTTTAATGCTCCAGAGCCAGCAAAATCCACAGGGAAGATCATCTCAGCTGCTCAGGGCAGTGAGGGATGTGGGAATTAAGGAATGGCTGACTGACGTATCAGTGTCACAGACTGTCCCCACTTGGGCTGCTCCGAGCCTGCTGATCCTCTATCACAACACTGAGGTGCATTTACTGCCATCAGAAAAACCAATGTAAATGATCTAAAGACCCTCTAAAATTTCTGCCCTCAGCCTGGTTTTGCTTATTGCATAAGACTTCTGTGGTGGAATCACTGTCCCTGGAATTGTTCAAAAACCTGTGAATGTGGCACTTGGGGACACGGTTAGTGGTGGACCTGGCAGCGCTGAGGGAACAGTTGGACTTGATGTTCTTAGAGAGCTTTTCCATCCTTAACGATCCTCTGATGGTTGTTGAAAAACACAATTATTGCCCTACAACTGAAGCCCTGACAGCGCTGGCAGTCACTTCTACAGCACAGAGTAGCTGCAGATTCCCTGGCCAGCACTTCCCTACGTGATCTTAACAGAGAACGCAGGCACGTGGGAAACTCTGAAGCTTTTCCCCGAGCTCCCTCACCGTTTTCCCTTTCACCCACTCCGTGGCCAGCGAGCTGGAGGCAATGGCTGAGCCACAGCCGAAGGTTTTGAAGCGGGCGTCCACGATCCTGCCGTTCTCGTCCACTTCCACCTGCGGGAACATTTTGGTGACACTTCAGCGCCCGGTTCAGGTACAGCAGGTAGCGGGATCGGCCCTGCCCCGGGCACAGGGCACGGGCAGGGCGGGCGTGAGGGCAACCCGTGCTATCCCCTGAGGGGACACGGGCAGGTTTAATCCTCACAACAGCCCTGTGTAACCCCACTCAGGTGCGAATGGATCCCCAAGGTCACCTGCAGCTTCATGACATCGCCGCAGGCCGGGGCGCCCACCAGACCGGTGCCCACGTTCTTGGCATTGCGGTCGAGGGAGCCGACGTTGCGCGGGTTCTCGTAGTGATCCACCACCTGCCAAGACACCACGTCAGCGAGGATCATCCTACGTCCCCCCGCCTCCCCTCGCCCCTCCCCGTGTCCCGCTCGCCCCTCACCTTCTTGTGGTAGCCCACCGCGGCTGGGGCCGACCCCGATCGGGGCCGCAGCAGCGCCGCCCCCGCCGCCCTCAGCGCCGCCATCTTGACTGAGGGGACGGCCCGCGTCCGAACCCCCTTTTATAAGCTCGGACAGGATGGCCACGCCCCCGCCACGCCCCCTTCCTCTGGAGCCCGCGTGTCGCCCCGGTCACGCGTTCGCCGCGCAGACGGCGCGAGCGGTGGAGGTCGCCTGCAGGAAGGGCCTCGCGCTGTCGCTAACACGATCAGTAAATAAATAAAGGATGGAAACGGCCTTTCAATCGCCACAGGGTCTTTATCGCGACAGCCGGCGCCAGTGCGGGATGCGGCGCCACACTCAATATGGCGGGCGAGCGGCGCCGCGCACGCCACGGACCCTCTCGGAGGCCCCCTGATGGACACACCGCGGGGTGCCCGGGGCGCTGCCTGCGCCACGGACCAGAAGACAAAGGGTCGGAGCGCGGCCGCACTCAGCGCAGCGCGGCCTCGGAGCGCGGGCGGGCGCGGAGCGGTGCGGGCGGAGGCTCCCCGTTCTTCTTGCCCGGTTCGGCTGGCGGCGGGGCGGG
>VZRL01000502.1:350375-399904 GCA_013397895.1 Origma solitaria
GGGTGTGGCGGGAGCGGAGGATAATCCGTGTGCGCCCCGGTAGTTTAGTTGTGGGAGCTGTAAGAACGTGGATTTCCATGGTTTTTGTGAGTTTCTTCCAACTCAGGATGTTCCGTGAGTTTGTGGCGTGAATGGAGTCCGAGGTGGAAATTGACCGCTTTGGGATTTTTTCGAGAGGGAAATAAAAGGGAAGCCCTAGTGGGCAGTTTGTGTTCATTGAGAAATCTGAGCCGGCCGCCCGCGGTTTTTTTATTGCTTTTAAAGACATTAAAAACACATTTCTCTCTGTGACCGGTGGCGGGAGCCGAGGGAGAGGCTGGAGCTGTGTCAGGGGTTGGGTTGAATCTGAGGAAACGCTGTGTTTTATTGCCTCCGTGATCACGCGAAGAGATTTGTGTGCTTTGTTTTCTGATTTCTTCACGTCCGTCACTCAACGCTGCTTGTAAAATTGATTTTTATTATTTTTTTTAAGCTCTCCATCAATGCTTTTGACTACAACTGTCACTTGGATTTGATCAAGCTGCTCCGGCAGGAGGGAGAGCTGGTGAAGCTCCGCAGAGCTCGGCAGAAGATGAGCGAACTTTTCCCCCTCACTGAAGGTATGGAGAACATCCTTTGCTCTCCACAGGTGAAGCATCACCTGTGCAAAATGCTTCAATAGTGAAATAACTCACTTGGGCCAGTTTTCAGCACCCTCAATCAGGGAATGTGATCCAGAGCACAGCAAACTCTTGCCAAAAGTGGCATTTCACAGGCAGGCAGCAAAAAAAAATTCCTGTTGGTGGAAGTGTCCAAAGCCAGGCTGGATGAGCTTGGAGCAGCCTGGGACAATGGAAGGAGGTGGAATGGGATGATCTCTAAAGTTCTGAGAAATTCCAGCTTCTCCCTTTAATAAAAAGCTTCTTGTTTAGCACCAATTTACAAGGTTTCTGCCCAACTTTTATTTGAGATTAATTAGAAATTGCTGTGGAGGTTAAAATTCCTCTCTTTGCCTCAGTCCCTCTTCTTGGTTTTCCATCTGTTGCTAAAAACTAATAACTCACCAGTTGGGTGTAACTTAATTATTTATGGAGATTAGTGATGTGGTCTATATTTTTTCTTTGAAGAAATTTGGCTGGACTGGTTGAAGGATGAGATAAAAATGGCTACCGAGAGCTCTGAGAGGGAAAAGGTTTATGAGCTGTTTGAAAGAGCCGTCAAAGATTACATCTGTAAGTCATTCAAAAATGTTCTAAAATGGGTTGTGTTACATCCAGATTTGCTGGGGTTTTTTCTGTTTTTTTGTTTTGTTGTTGGGTTTTTTTGTTTGTTTTGGGGGTTTTTTTGTTTGGTTTTTTTTTTTTTGGTGGGAAAGTCTCTTCCATCTGTTATAACGCACAAACTGTTTCAAAATTTCAAATGAATTTCTGGAATCTGAGTGCGAAGTGATGCAAAGGAAGGATGTGGTGTTTGGTCTCTCCATTCCACAGGAGCTGCTGCAGCTGTAGCTTAAAAATTTGGGGATAAATCATGGACTAACTTTGGGGTTTGGGGTGAGGGGCTGGAAAACCAGCTCAGGAAACGGGAATTTGCTGTTAACACATCTTGGTGCATCCCTGATGTGTTTTGTGTAGCAGAGGTGACAGGCAGGGCCAGTCACTGTCAGGAGTGACTCCTTTCAGAAGGAAACTGCTGCTGAACCAACACCATCAATACAGTTCCCAAATATTTTAATCATTTTGGACAAAAAAGAAAATTTCCATGTGTTGCTCTATTTATATGCAGCAAGCGAGGCCTTTGGGAAGCAGAGCTGCATTTTTTTATTACATTTGAAGAGACCAAATCACCTGAATCTCCTGATCTTGTTTAGGTCCTGAAATCTGGCTGGAATATGCTCAGTATTCCATTGGGGGCATCGGGCAGGAAGGAGGCATCGAGAAGGTGCGGTCCATCTTCGAGCGCGCTCTGACGGCCGTGGGGCTGCACGTGACCAAGGGCACGGCCCTGTGGGAGGCCTACAGGGAATTTGAGAATGCCATCCTGGAAACAGCACAGGTGAGCCCCTTCCCCATCAAAAAAAAAAAAGCTCCTGGAGTCACCTGGAGCTGTCTCCTCTGTTGTGTCTCATGGTTGTTTCTTTCCAGCTGTAAGAACCAACCCTCTGTGTACCATTCTGTGTATTTGGCTGATAAAGTAATGGATTTGGGTTTAAATAAAATCTTAAAATAATCTCAAATCCAGGAGCAAAGTTTGGCTCTGCTGCTGATTGAAATGCCAAGAACTTTAGCTTTAAATTGAGATGCTCCATTGTTAAGCAAAGTTCTGTTTAACAGATAATTAAACAGAACAGATGAATTAAACATTAAGCAGATAATTATTAATAATTTTAATAATAAAGCTCTGTTTCTGCACAGAGTCAATCAAGTTTAAATTTCTAGACTGTTCAGCTTTTAATTCATCAATTTTTCCACAGTTCGTGGCTTTTGGATGAGGGTATTTTGTCTCTGAAATGTTTGATGTCTGCAAAAGCGACCTTTCCAAGATGGCCAGAATGAGAATATTTCTTTATTTTTGATAGTTTGCTACATAAGAGATGGGAGTTAAAAGATGTCCCTGCTCATGGTGACAGTGGGAACTATTTGATCTCTAAAGGTCCTTTTGAACCCTCTTCTATGGAATTCCCTAACAAAAGAGTAACAGGAGAATGTCTTTTCATTCCCAAACACAATTAAGGCTGGAAGTTTTCGATCCTCTCTGCACACCCCAGGGATTTGCTGAAACCCTCTTTGGCAGCATGGTGGGTTTGTGAAATGGCACAGTCACCTGCTGCTTCCTTGTTCTCAGGTGATCATTTCCCCGTGCTTGTGTCAGCTTTCAGCCAGGAATGCTTCTCCCATTCATCCAAGGGCAGCAATTCCCAAGTTTTACCTTTCCCAGCAGTGAAACGCAAGTTGGCCCTGTGTGCCCTTCAAGGATCATGTGCTCACTTGGATCTCGGCTCCCTCAGCTCATAAACAACTCCCTCTTGCATCCATCAGCTGGGGCTGGAGGGAAAGGATTGAATATCTTGAATATCGCTGTTTTTTGCTTGCAGCCAGCCCCTGGCAGCATTCCATCCCCGGAGCAGCAGCAGGTGCTGTGCAGCCAGCTCGAGAAGATCCACACGCTCTTCCGGCGCCAGCTGGGGATCCCACTGCTGGGTAAGTTGAGATGGTCACGACGAGTAAAATGTTCACCACAACAGCTTCTCGGTCAGAGAAAAGGAAATCGCTCTTTATTTTACAAAGCCTTTTTATGCTGTTTCTAACATTTATGTCACGCATCCATTGGCTCTCAATTCACCACCCCACAGTGTCACTGGTTACCCATAGTTAGAACAACATCTTGCAATAACACCACCTGCGAGTCTCTTATTATTGTTGTTTGTGGATTCCGGCTTGTTTTGAGCTGGAGAGGAATAGTGTGACGTGGGACAAACAGTTTGTCCTCCTTACTTTCTGTTTTGTCCCCCCTACTTTCACGGAAAAGTAGTTCTCCCCACATGCTTACAGTTCCCACAGGTAAGGGCTGCAGGGCTGGGAGAGAGGCCCAGGAGCAGCTGGTGACAGTGCTCCCGGCACCAGCATTCTGCACACCAAGTGCAGCTGGAGGCCTTGTGTCCTCTGGGATGACCCTCTGGATCAGGAATGTTCTGATTTGTTGGAGCTTGGGTCGTGTGGTTCTTCAGTGCGGAGTTTGAGGGTGTTTAAAGTGCAAGTGATGAGCACAAATTGTGATTTAAAAGCGAGTTCGGGGAGTATCTGACAGCTGGATTGGTGGAATTCTGCCTTCCCTAGTTCCTGCTTTAATCTCCTTGAGTCCCTTTTCTTGCTGCTTTGCTCTTGAGAGAAAGTTAAGCCCAGTTCTCTTGACTTCATTTCCATCTGGAAAGAATTTGGGTTCTTTTTACATTAAAGCCTTGGGGAAAATTTTGCCACTTTGGTTTTCTAAATCCAAATCAACAACTTTAATACAACTTGCCCTGAGTTTGTTATAGGGCACTGTGTGAGATGAAGTGTCTGAACCTTTTAAGAATGCAGCAGCGTGACAGTTAAGACCGAAGGGGGAGAAAAAAAGAAGTACTTATCATAAATAAATTATAAATATTGTATAAATAAAAGTAGGAATTTGTCTTAGAACCATTAAAATTGTTATATTTTAAAAAAATTAAAGAAATTTAAGAAATTAAATTTTAATAAATTAAAATCCAAATTTTTAGTTTTGTAAATGCATTATTGATGGGATTTCTTGTATTAATAGATATGGAGGCTTCATATGCTGAATATGAGGAGTGGTCAGAAGAGCCCATACCAGAAACAACAATAAAGAACTACAAAAAAGCTCTGCAGCAGCTGGAGAAGTGTAAACCCTACGAGGAGGCACTGGTAATGCTGACGCTTACACCTTCCTTTAAAACTAAGAGGGAATTGCTTTGGGGTGATTGATTTTTTTAATTATTATTTCCCCCCCCAATTTATTATTTTTCTTTAATAAAAAGTCTGGGGGACTTTATCAGCAGTGGGAACACTGACAATTATTTACTGGAAATTATTGAATCCATTGAGTGTGCCAGGCCACCCTGAGGTGGACTAGAGAATTCCAGCATTGGGCTAAGGGGAATAAACCCAGGATGTGATTGATTTCTGACCCATTCAGAGGTGTATAAAAATCATCAGCTGTTGATACAGAGACAAATCTTGTGTGAAACTGTGCACAAGATCTGCTCTGAAGAGCAGCTGAAGTGTTGGAGCGTTGCTTCGGTGAAGAGTTTGATGTTGTGTCTCCCTGGTTGTTTTCCAGCTGGGTGCTGAAACCCCAAAGCTGGCAGAATACCAAGCTTACATTGATTTTGAAATGAAAGCAGGTGACCCAGCTCGGATTCAGTTGATCTATGAGAGAGCTTTGGCTGAGAACTGCCTTGTCCCAGATCTCTGGGCACGCTACAACCAATATTTGGTAAGGAAATAAACCCACAAATGTCTGCAGATTTATTTTCCTGGCTTTACTTTTGGGGGTTTTTAATTCTCAGTTGCTGATAAACAGTCAGTAAATTCTATCTCAGTCCTGCCCTTTAGTCTGTAAATCTTCCAGAAACTGATTTTCACCTCACCTTTGGTTTCCTCCTGTTTTCAGGGACGTTTTCATTGCTCAAGTGAGCATTTCTCACTTTTCTCTTGGCTAGCTGTGTGTTTTCTCTGCAGAATTTCGGGGTGTGGGCACTGAAGCAAACCCAGATATTCAGCCCCTGTTCCCAGGGGGTTTGTTAGTGCAGTTTGGAGCTGATCCTGCTCTGCAGAGGCAGGACAGATGGTGGCTGGATTAAGGGATCAGCGTGACTCTCTGCAGGAGCTTATCCAGGCTCCGTTTTTCCGTCAGCTCTTCCTGGTGGAAGGTGGAGCAGCACCTGCACCTATGGGCTGTGTGTGCTCCTTCTTCGTACCCTTGACATCCTAGGAACAATTGGGAATTCATTCAGTGCCTTTATGATATTTATCTCCTTGGCAGAAAACACCTCCTTGGCCTGGTAGTTCTCTCCTGAGCGTATTCCCCCTGGAAGGTTTTCACTGGATTTTTACGAATATAGAATTTAAAACACCTATCTGAGCTTTTCAAATCTAAAACGAAAGTAGTTTTTTAGGTGCTGTTTTTGGGGTTTGGCTCGGGTGGGCCCTCTGGCTGGCATGAACTTCACCTTTGCCGGGTGATTCTTTCAGGACAGGCAGCTGAAGGTGAAGGAATTGGTTTTATCGGCTCACGACCGCGCGGTCAGGAACTGCCCCTGGACCGTGGGACTGTGGATTCGGTACCTGCTGGCCATGGAGAGGCACAGGGTTGAGCACAGCATCATTTCTGGTAAGGAAAGAACCAAAATCCTCCTCGGAGCTGCTCTCTGCACCCTGAACAGCCTGCAACAAATAGCCCTCGCAGGATCTGTTCTCTGCCTTGAAATTCACTTCCTACACCAATTTACTGTGTAGGATTTCTTTTCCTGTGTTCCTAGAAACAAATGGTGTTTGTGTAGATATTTCTTTGTGCTATCACTGCAACGCGCTCATATTAACAAAGTATGGAAAGTAACTATTTTTTTTCCCCATTTTTCTTTCAGAAATGTTTGAAAAAGCTCTGAACGCAGGTTTTATTCAGGCAACAGACTATGTCGAGATCTGGCAGGCTTACCTGGATTACCTGAGGAGAAGGGTGGATTTTACACAAGGTCTGGATGATAAATGCAGAATAAATATCTAAACTATTTTCTTTCTACTTCTTGGATGTTACTTTTTAAAAAAATTACAGCATTTTCATCTTTGAAAAAAAATTACTTTCTGGCCAGTTAAAGTCTGTAAAAAAATAGGAATTTGGTTGGTTTGCTATTGCAGTAATGCCTTGCCTTATATTTTTGATGCCTGATGGTTTTTTATTATTCATGTAGTGAGTTTTGCTCATAATGAAGTCATAAATTCAAGCAATAATAACAACAACAAGAAGCAGTAAATTTAATCTCCCCCTCCTAGCCAGTAAAATCCTTGTGGGTGTTAAGGAGAAGGTTTTATTGGGTGGGAAATGAAAACAAAAATATTATTTTAAGGCTAATCTTTCTTTTTTTTTGCAGACTCCAGTAAGGAGCTGGAGGAGCTGCGCTCTGCTTTTGCACGAGCTGTGGAGTACTTGAAACAAGAAGTAGAAGAAAGTAAGTGAAATCATCCAAAGTATTGTTTTCTCCTCTTCAAAATCACTTTTATAAGATCAATTCTCCACACAATGTCTGTCTTGAAGAATCTTGAACATTTAAGAGAGCTACAGATAAAGATTTCCTCTCCATGTGGCACTTGTTTAATAAACACTTAATTTCCAAGAGCCAAGCACAACAAACAGTCCTTGTTTTTCTTCCTAGGGTTCAGTGAAAGTGGAGATCCATCCTGCACCATCATGCAGAACTGGGCGAGAGTGGAGGTGATGTTTCTCTCTGCTGTATTTAAGTGATAAAATGGATTATTTTAACATTGTTTTAACATTCCAGCCATGGAATGCAGTCCTTTCCCAATCCACTTCCCCTGCTCCCCTTCCTTAATGCAAAGCAGGGTCTGAGTCTGAGGAGTGCTGAAGTGCTCTGTTAAGTAAAATAATCAACAACAAAAGGAGAAATTCAGAAAGAACTCTCTTTTATAATAACCAGAATTCAATGTATGTGGGAGCCAGAACCAAGGCTGATGGTAGAGGTGGGCATGGAAGGATTATTAGTAGCAGCATTTTGTCAGGCGTTTATAGGTGTTTATTTTGATCACTGTAAAGCTCAGATGTATCTTCCTGGGTCTGCATCGTCTGTGGGTTTTGTTGTTGGGGTTTTTTTATTTTGTTTTGAGTTTGTTTATTTTTTTGTGGTTTTGTGTGTTTTGGGGGGTGTTTTTGTGGTTTTTTTTGTTGTTTGTTTTTTTTGGGGTTTTGTGTGGTTTGGGATTTTTTGGGGACTTTTTTGTTTGGTTTTTTGGGCTTTTGGGAGTTTTTTGGGTTTTTTTGGGTTTGGTTTTTTGAGTTTTTTTGGGATTGGGTGGGTTGTTTTTGTTTTTTGTTTGTTTGTTGGTGGTTTTTGTTTTGTTTTTGTTTGTTTGTTTGTTTGGGGGTAAATGATGTGGAACAAACAGCCCTAAAGGATATTTTGGACGCTCCGTTGCAGGCCCGCCTGTGTAACAACATGCAGAAAGCCAGGGAGCTCTGGGACAACATCATGACCAAAGGAAATGCCAAATATGCCAACATGTGGCTGGAGTATTACAACCTGGAAAGGTACGAGCTTGGTTAATTAATTAATTGGTTAATTCACTTTTCTCACCTGTGGGAGGAAACAATTCAGAGCGAGTGCGTTTCATTTATGTTCATAAACACCTTCGCGGTTCTTGGGGTGGCTCTGCTGTGCCTCTCAGAAGCGTCACAGCAGCTGGGGACGTTTGCACGGCTGGAATTCTGTGTGGCGTGTCCCTGCTGTGCGGGTTTGTCCCCTCAGTGTCCTGTGCTGTCCCCCAGGGCCCACGGGGACACCCAGCACTGCCGGAAGGCCTTGCACCGAGCGGTGCAGTGCACCAGCGACTACCCCGAGCACGTGTGCGAGGTGCTGCTCACCCTCGAGAGGATAGAAGGTACCTGGGCACTGGCAGGGGGGTGATAAAGTGATAAAAGGGCACTGAGTGACGGGCAGGAGGTAATTAATTGAATGGCAGAAGGTAATTAATTACTGCACCTCTGGTTAGGCAGAGGTGGCACACTCTGTTTTATGCTCCACTGAAGCTTCACTTTCTTTTCACTGCTGTCAAATCTCTCTTCTTCCTTGCTTCCATGGATTTTTCCATGCCTTTTTGGAGTCTTGTATTATAAATGAGAGGTTTCTGCTCTGCTTCGCTCTTGTTGTTATAATTAGAATTTTCTTAATGTGAACAGCAAGTGCCATGAACTCAGTGACTCCTGTTTCTCCAGAACTGTATCTTTGAATTATAAGAAAGCTAAATACAAGGCTCTTTAAAATTATTTTCATTATTTATCCTTTAGGAACACTGGAAGACTGGGATGCAGCTGTTCAAAAAACAGAAAACAGATTGGCTCGAGTGAACGAACAAAGAGCAAAGGTCAGAACTTTCTGTGAGCTACCAAAGCATTTTATACACCTAAATTAAGTCCATGCTTCACTGAGTTTCACATTTTTAATGTGGCTTCCCCCGTGTAAGTCTGAAATGTCTTCAAGCCCTAGAACTATTGATTTTTACTTTAAAACTATGATTAACAACTTCTTGCTGCTTTTTATCTTTCTCCTTTTGCCCTCTGGATGGCCACAAGAGTGATGTGCCCTCCAGGCAAGCTGTGAGAGCAAAGAATTGGGATGTGCTTTAAATGATGTCCCCATTAGTGCTGGGGTTGGTAAAACCCTCTGGGTTCAGTGCTCTGGAAAAATGCTCTGCAATCTGCAGCCAGTGGAAAAAAAGAAATAAATCTTCTGTGTTTTAGGCTGCTGAGAAAGAAGCTGCTCTGGCAAAGCAGGAGGAGGAGAGAGCTGAGCAGAGAAAGCAAGCTCGGGCAGAGAAGAAAGCTTCCAAAAAGGCCAAAAAAACCAGGATTGGGGACAAGCGCAAAGCGGATGAGGATGATGAGGGTGAATGGGGACAGGAAGAAGGTAAAAATAAAATTAAATTCAAACTCCAGACCTGTGGCAACGGGGGTTATTGCTTGGCTTGTGGTAGAGGGAGCTGTGGAATTGCCAGCACTGGTGCCTTTCCAGGGCTGCTTTCTCTTGGGAGTGAAATGCAAACAAGGCTAAATGGTTTTATACCAACAGAAACACAGGTTCATAAGAACTTCTGGAGTTTTCTTTGGGTTTCTTATTTTGGAGGGATATTGTGATTTTTTTTAATTTTTTTTTTCCCCCCTTAATTTTCCTTTAAAGTCATTTTTCTGACTCATCCTGTGACGGTGAGCCGTGTGTCTAAATTGGGTTATTTGGGATTGTAGCAGCCTCTTGAAAGGTGGGAACAGAAGACTTTAATAGGTTGTTGCCCCTGGGAGTTTTGTGAGCTTTTAGTTTGTTTTGTATTTTTAAAAACCCATCAGACAAAAAAAAAAAAGGAACATGAATCAGCACCTGTCAGTTGTGACTGGCTGAAAAAAGGAACACCTATTCCAGTTGCTTTCATCTAAAGCTGTCTTGATGGTATAATTTGTTTTTATTTGCTCTTTAAAACCTGTGGGAGGCTTTTATTTGGTGTCATTATATTTGTGGTTCCATGTGCCATTTCCAAGCTCCACAGTGGGGATGGAAGGCAGAGGAGTTCCCATAGGGAAGGAAATTGGGTAATTTTTTCTAACAAGGCTTTCAATTCCATCAACCAGAGCTGCCCAGCAAGAGGCACAGGGGAGAGGGTGATGGAGTGCTCCCTGAGGAAGACATGGAAGTGGAGACCGGGCTTTTTGGGAGAAGTGAAAACCCAGATGGCCCCGCGATCCCCAAGGAAAAAGCATCCACCAGCCGCAAGGACATCCCCAAAGTTCTCCATGACAGCAGCAAGGATAAAGTCACTGTGTTCGTCAGCAACCTCGCCTACACCATGGCAGAGCCCGAGGCCAAGCTGAGGGAGCTCTTTGGGAGCTGTGGGGAGGTGGTGGAGATCCGAGCAGTGTTCAACAACAAGGGAACCTTCCGGGGCTACTGCTACGTGCAGTTCAAGGAGGAGGAGGCTGCTCGGCAGGCCCTGGCCCTGGACCGCACGGCTGTGGAGGGCAGGCCCATGTTTGTGTCTCCGTGTGTTGACAAGAACAAGAATCCTGACTTTAAGGTTGGTTCCTGTTGGATCTGGGGAGGGGAATTGATGGGGTGCGTTTTGTCCAGAGTGGTCTTTTTTGGGGGACTTTTCGCGTCTTCTGGCACTTCGCAAGACACACCAGGATTAACATCATTTACTTGAGGTTTGCAGAAATCTAATCTGAGTGGTTTTATGGTGGGACCTACCCAGGTTCAATCTCTTTGTTGGTTGAGTCTCTCCAGCATTTGTTACCCAAACCCCTGGCTGGGGGTAATCAGTGAATTTCTGCATTACGGAGTTCCTGCACAGAAAAATTCAATGTTCTCATAGTGACAGCTGAGCAAGAAGACATTACTATAAATATAATACATTATTATAAATATATATTAAATATATTAATATAGGAATTGGGTTCTGATCCTTCTGGGTGCCTTCCAGCTCAGGATATTTGATTATCAGTGTCTGTCCTCGGGATGTTTAGCAGCATTTACTTGCAAATCCTTGGTGTCTCCCTGTGTTTATATGCAAATATCTTCCAAAACACTGCTCATGGCTTCAAGGCAGTTTTGGATCCCACAAAGAGGAACTTCTGGGGTGTGGGATGGAAAACCTCGGAGTGTGTGGCTGGTTTGTGAACCCACATCCTTTTTGTTCCTGCAGGTGTTCAGGTATAGCACTACCCTGGAGAAACATAAACTCTTTATATCTGGTTTGCCATTTTCCTGCACTAAGGAGGAGCTGGAAGAGGTGTGTAAAGCCCATGGGAATGTGAAGGACATTCGTTTGGTCACCAACAGAGCTGGAAAGCCCAAGGTAGGCGTCCTTAATACACTCCTGGTTTTAGGAAAACCTTCAAAAAGAAGCTTGTCATGGAGTTTGGATACAAAAAAATTGGGTTTATTAAGTTGCCAGTGTGTGGTTTTGCATTAAAATTTGTCGAAGAGCTTGGATTTGTACAGCCCAGTGTGCCTTTGTGCAGACAACCAAGAGGAGTTTTTCCAAAATACTTCTTAAATTGCACAAGAAAAATGGGATAGAGAGGGAAAGGTTGACAGCACTTTCAGTATAATAAAAATAGGCAAGTCTGTAGAGAATTGGTTTTTAAATAACTGGCTAGGTGGGGTTTACGTGGTGCAACCAATTCCCATCCTCCTTCCCTCAGTTTGCTGAGGCTTTTGTTCCTAACATCTGCTGCAGGAAGAGATTTGCCAATGAGAAATGAATCCTCTCTCTGACAGGGCTCATTCTTTCCATCCTGGAATAAATGACTCCTTGTTAAATAAGAGACCCTGAACCAGTTGCCAAAACTCTACCTGACACCTGGGCTGTGTCTGCCTGGTGGTCCTGTCCGCAGGGGACATCTTGGGAATGGTGTACATGGATTTAAACTGAATTTTCTTGCCCTTTGCACCATCCCAAGGTGTGCCCACCTTGTAGTGAGTGATCTTGGGAACCCTAAGTCTTGTTCTGAGCTTAGTTGGAGCTGGGATTGTGTGGTAAACCACAAATAAGTGTATTTTGGGAAAGTTATGTAAAACCTGATGCCTCTCCTGTGAAAATAGATAGTCCAAAAATGCAGCTTAAGGCTTTGGATGTCCTTTGAAAGACTAACAGCAGGGAGAGGTGATGCCCTTCTCTGTGGGAGCCTGCCATGTGCTTCATTACATTTACTAATAGGATTTTTGGGGTGGTTCTTTCCTTTTTTAACACTTCTTCCTCGCATTAGGGCATCAGGAGTGAGAGGCAAGGTTGTAAATAGAATGATTTTTTTTTTTCAGCTAAAGAACACTGCGACTGAGCCGTTTTGAATTTTCCACCTTTACGAATTCCCCCTCAGCTGTCACAGAGTCACTGAAACCTAACGTACCTTATTCTTCCTTCCCTTCATTTAGGGCCTGGCTTACGTGGAATACGAGAACGAAGCGCAGGCCTCGCAGGCTGTGCTGAAGATGGACGGGCTGGCGGTGAAGGACCACGTGATCAAGGTGATGATCAGCAATCCCCCGCTCCGCAGGCTGCCCGAGCCCGGCAGGAAGGTAGGGGCCTCCCTGCCCCTACCACGGCACGCTTTTGGAGCGTGAGTGAAGGAGGGATCGAGGGAGGGAGGGATGGATGGCACTGCCTTGGAAAGGAAATGCTGCGTTTCTTTATGTGTTTGAAATTTAGGAATCTTATCTGGAGTATGGGGGCTTAGAAAAAGGAGGGTTATGTGTTTAAAATTTAGGAATTTTTATGTGTTTAAAATTTACGTGTTTCTTTATGTGTTTAAAATTTAGGAATCTTAATCTGGAGTATGGGGGCTTAGAGAAAGGAGGGAGAGGGACTTCTTGTATGGCAGGACAAGGGGGAATGGCTTCCCACTGGCAGAGGGCAGGGATAGATGGGATATTGGGAGGGAATCCTTTCCTGTGAGGGTGCTGAGGCCCTGGCAGGGATTGCCCAGAGAAGCTGAGGCTGCCCCTGGATCCCTGGAAGTGTCCCAGGCCAGGCTGGCCAGGGCTTGGAGCAACCCAGGATAGTGGAAGGTGTCCCTGCCCATGGCTGGGGTGATCTTCAAGGCCCCTTCCAACCCAAACCGCTGTAGGATTCAATGATGAAGGAGCATTTAAAATGTGCTGAAGCATAAAAAAAAGGGTGGTTGGGTGATGAGGAAAAGCAGATTTTTCTTCTTGATCAACAGAAACATCTCTGTGTAGCGATGAGAGTATCAGGCATAGCCATCCCCTTGGATCTGGTGTTGGCACCTGATCCCTAATAAACCTCCGTGTCCTCCAGTTCTGGAGAAGCAGCCATTGTTCCTAGTGAGCCCTACGGCTGCTCCTTCATCTTTTAGACTGTTCCTGTATCGGATGAGCCCCTGTGGATAGACAGAGCTTCAGTCCTGGCGACTGTGGGGCACTTGTCTGCCAGAACTCGGCGGTGCTTCAAAGGCACCCATTGAAAGCTTTGCACTGCTTGTTCCTGAAACAAATGACAGGAATAATACTGAAATGAGCATTCCTCATAGCAAACAAATCCTTGTTGTTTCCCCCAAGCTGAAAGAGCGTGTTTCAGTGGGAATTTTTTTGCCTTCCAGGCGAGGGAAGGGAAGGACACAGCTCTCCATGATGCCCCGGGCGCTGCAGCGTCAGAGCAACCCCGTGGCCAAGGCTGAGAATGGGATGGTCCAGAACTCACCAGCAATGTCCTCTGACCCCCCTGCAGAGCCTAAAAAGATGTCCAATGCTGATTTTGCCAAGATGCTCCTAAAAAAGTGAGCAAGGAGTCTGCACTCAGCGGGTCTGGTCCAATGTGAAATGCCTTTCTGGAAGCCATGTTGTGTCCTTAAGCTTTGCAAGGAGAGAATGCCCGTCCCAATCCCGTGTAAATACCGGACTGCTGCATTCCTCGGGATCAGTGGAGGATGGCACAAATCCAGGTTGTTTTTTTTTCTTTTTTTTTTTTTTTTTTCTTTCCTCTAAGAGCAAAGAATTACACTTTTGTTCTGGTGAAACGGCGTTATGCGGTTCCTCATATTGAGGGTAACGAGGGGGGAAACATTTCCTGCGCAGCTTGGATGCCACACGGAGTTTTTGGAGTGTACTTTCCAACTATTTTCTCTTTCATTAACGAATGAGATGCAATGGGAGGACCTCAGCAAGCTCCACTGGGTCAGCTCAGATTGGGATCGCAGACATTCTCTCTGCCAGCAGCCCCATTCTCCACCCAAACCCACGCACGCAGGGACTGTCATCTCCTTCCATGCAGAATCCAATGGCAGATGCTCCAACTTCACCACAATGGCCTCTTTTAGTATTGGGAGAGTTTCTATACATATGTGTGTATATGTAGATACACAGATATACATATATATGTATCCAGTTCCTGTTCTGTTCCAGTTGACCTGTTTTTTATATGGTGTATTTGTAAAGGACATTGAGATGATTATTTTTAAGTGTCAGGAGCTGATCCTTTAGATGGTAATTTTTGTTCCCCTCGAAGCTGGACGTGCTGTTGCTGAGGACCAGGTTTTTGGTTGGTTTTGGTTGTTTTTCCTAGCTAGCTCATGTCTTTTTGCAGGTGGTTTCTGTATGGTTTTGTACAACTGTGAAGTGCAAGCTGACGTTTTCTTGGTTTATTAAACTCAAGTTCTCAAAGGTTTTCTATAAATACTGTTGCTTTTGTTTAAATGTGGGCATTGGAACTGCACTTCTCCTCTGGCAGCTGGGTGATAGTGATGTACCTCACCTCTCAGGTGTGCTCAGTGTCCCTCAGGCCTTGAAGCAGCTCATTCCATCTGCTCTGAATATCCTGAAATCACTTCGGTCATCCTCGGATAGAAACATTCCTGCTTGTCAACGACCCTGGAAATCACCACCCCGAGGGGTGGGTGTGAGGGGGGACCCCAGTGCTGAGTTCACTTGTACCACACGAACACTGCTGCAAATAAACACTATTTTCTGTGCTGATTTCACTTGGCTTTGCTTTGAAAAGGGTGAGTCTGGTCATGTTGTCACATGGCTGAGGGAACCAGGATCTGTCCCATGGCCTTTCCTCCTCCACAACCTCTTAGTTCACTGCAGCCAAGTGTTCTGAGAACAGCCTCTTCCAAACCAATTTTCATATTAAAATAGTTTATTAATCTGTTACTAAAATAACATTTCCCCCCCTCCCCACCCCAGAGCTCTAAAGTGCAGATTTTATTGATACTCAGGTTGCACTACAAAAATAACATGCTTTGTAAGGACAGGACATCCTTCCTTGTGTATTGTCTGCTTTCCCTGGCAGCAGTGCAGAGAATTCCCACTCTCATCCTGCTTTCTGCTTGGCTAAAACATGTCCTAACTCCCTGTCCAGGTAAGAGTTAAAAGGGAAGAGAATTAATCCTGGGACAGCCTGACAGCTTTTGTCAAGGGGTTAAATGCTCTAAATTGGGGTTTTAATGGAAGTTTTGGGAGCTTGGAGGTGGTGGGGTCAATGATGCTGTTACACACCTGGCAGAGGGGGTAGGGGGATCATCTGTGGGTATTTTGACCTTAAAAACCAAGGAAAAAGTGATTTCTTTGAACTGCTCAGCAGCTCCAGGCACTGCACTGCCCCTGCAGCACAGAGAGGCCTCGAGTGATTCTTGACACATTTATCAGAGTAATGGCTTGACCAGTGATTAATTGTAGAAGTTCCCTTACCTAGACTAATGAAACTGCAGTTTTTGGCAAACTTCCTGTACGCATTCTTTCCAAATTGACACACCTCGTGTCTCCTGGTTGTGCCTGCTCACCTTTTCTGCCCAAGTTTTGCAGACAAGCTCCATGCAAACCCTCCACTGAAATGTCTAAGGACAGCTGTGCTTTCCCAGGGCTCCTGTTGGCTGAGGTGTTTGCTGAGTCCTTCTCCCTCAAGTAAGTCAGAGCTTTTCTCCTCTTGTCCCACTCCTATCACCTGTAATCCCAAGCCAAACACTTCCCACTTTCGGTGCAAAATTCACCCCAGGAACGGCAGCTGAAAGTAAACATGCAAAGTGTGCCATGGGAACAGAAGTGGGAGGGGAGAGATGCCTTTGGGCTGGAGTTCAGCCTCCTTCCTGTGGGACTGACACTTGAGTGTCTGACAGACACAGCTGGGAGAGTGCTGCTCCTTCAGGGATGTGTTTTGGAACTACAGGGAAGAGGCTGCACAAAACCAACTCAGTTTAGACTTTGTTCAGGTCAGACAATGGAGTTGACTGCCTTGGTGAAGGGTTGTGATTCAAGTAGCTCCTCAAAGCTTAATTTTAAGGAGAAATTCAGTTTTAGTTCATCTCTCTGAGCCCTCTGACACCTCTCCCCACCTCCTTCCAGTGCACAGCCACCATCCCCAGTTCGTTTGGCATTGTGTATATAAATAAATAATATTAATTTAATCAAATATAAGACACTTGAAATAAATGAAATGCCCAAGTGCAGCCCTGTCCAGTCCTTTCCCAGCAGGAACACTGCGTGGCTTGGAGTTCTGCTCTCCCATGGCTTCACCAGCTCCTGAGCATCCAAACCCCTCAAGTCTTGACAGGGATGGTTTGTTTGCAGCTGGCCGTGCCCCCAGCCTCGGGCAGGCCCACCGAATACTCGGTGGTGGCGATGAGCAGCATGTCCAGCGTGGTCTCGGCGCACTTGGCGATGAAGCGGATGAAGGGCCGCACGTCGCCCTCGTTGGCCACCTCCAGGGCATGGTAATACTCGGCGCGCTGCTCCTTGCGGATGGTGATGGGCGGATAGCCCGCCTGCATCAGGATCAGGTTCATCAGCAGCCGCGACGTGCGGCCGTTGCCGTCCACGAAGGGGTGGATGTAAACCAGCTTGTAGTGCGCCAGCGCCGCGAACTCCACGGGGTGCAGGCTCATGGCGTCCTCCGAGTTCATCCACTGCACGAACTCCTCCATCTGCTTCTCCACGTCCTGCGGGTGGGGCGGGATGTGGTGGCCCACGAAGACCTGCGTGGCGCGGAAGCGCCCGGCCTCCACGGGGTCGGCGTAGCCCAGCACGCGCCGGTGGATGTCCAGGATGTCCCTGCTGGTGACGGAGCCGATGCGCGACACCAGCGTGGTGTTGACGAACTTGAGGGCCGCGTGCATCCCGATCACCTCGTTCTGCTCCGCCAGGCTCTTGCCGGGAACGGCGTACCTGGTCTCGATGATGTGCCGGATCTCGGACAGCGTCAGCGTGTTCCCCTCGATGGCCACCGTGTGGTAGATGTGGTGGTAGTAGGATTCCTCCATCACCCGGCGCAGGGCGGAATTCCCTTTGGGAATGGCCATCACCTTCTTGACCTTGCTGTCGATGATGCTGAAATACCTCTGGTCGATCTCTTCCACCAAGGGCAGCGTCCGGCCCCGGTTGCTCAGAGCCTTCTCGTTGTGGGGGGAGATGGTCAGAGCTTTGGAGTACAAATAGTCAGCCTGGAGGATGTCTTTTTCCTCCTCGGAAAAGATCCCAAACTCGTTCAGGGCATCCACGTAATCCGGGTCCATTTTGAGGGCGTACAGGAAGAGTTTGTGAGCCTTCTCCCGCTTCCCTTGGCGCTTCATCTCCAGGGCTTGATTCAGAGCAGCTCTGGCTTGCAACTTCACCTCTGGAATGAAATGGTAACAGGTAAGAGGGTGGTGAGTTTTACCAAAAACCTCTGGAAATCTGATCCTCGTGCCTCCCTTCCAACTCGGGATATTCTGATTCTATGACTGTCACTGTTCACCAGCAGAAAAATTAAACAAAACCCATTGCTAAGAAGTGGAACAGAATTTTGTCCCAACCTTTTCCAGGTTAAAATCCCAGAGGTTTATGCCATGTTCCCAGGCTGAGTATGAGGCAGCAGAGCCATTCCTGGCAGGAAGTGTGGGGAGGCAGGACCTGTGGGCAGCAGGCTCAAGGTGGCCATGGGTGGCCACCAAACTGCTTTGTGTGGGAGGAAAGTGTCTTAAACACATTCTCTTGACATTCTTTTAGGTGAAATTATAATGTTAACATTGTTATGGTGGCTGCCAGCAGCACTTCTGTTTTTCCACCCAACTATCCAACGCTTTCCCAGCACTAAGAGCTTTAATGCAAACAAAGATACAGTGCTGGAATCGTAATAATTCCTTTGAGTGTTTTCCAGATTAACGTCCTGGCTGATACAGGCCACGACCACAGCCTGACGTTGCCTGAAAGCCAGGATCTCGGGATTAACACTGTGTATCCCAGATTTGTGTGCCTTAAACCACCTCTCTGCATTCCAGTTACCTCCACAGAACTTACTAGTGCTGAAAACACGAGGAAAAACTTCGGGGAGACAGAACAATGCCAGCACAGGGCCCTGGAATGCAGTCAAGGAGCTGGTAAGGGCCTGCCTGACCGCGGGGGCATTTACAGCCAGTGTTAATTGCAGTTAATTGCTGTTCGTTACCATCAGGGTACAGTGTCACTCCCAGCAGGGGTACAGGACATGGTTGGAAGGGGGCAAAGATCTCCAGGTTGGGGTTGGGAGGACCCTCTGGAAATCACCCACTCCAAGGCCCTGCCAAGGCAGGGTCACCTGGAGCAGGAAGGTGTCCAGGGGGGTTTGGAATATCTCCACAAATTGACATTCCATGACTCCCCGGGCAGCTGTCCCAGTGCTCCACCACCCTCATGGAAAGAAGCTCTTCCTCATGTTGAGGTTGAACTTCTTGTGGTTTAGTTTATTGCTCCTTGTCACCGGGCACCACTGAAAAGAGTCTGGCACCATCCTCTTGGCACACGATTTGAGATGTTTGTATAGATTGATGAGATTCCCTCTCAGCTTTCCCTTCTCCAGACTGACAAAGCCCAGCTCCCACAGTCTCTCCTCATCCCAGAGATGCTCCAGACCACAAATAATCTCTGTGGCTTCCCCTGGACTCTCTCCAGCAGCTCCTTCTCTTCCTTGACCTGAGAAACTTGGCTATTCCCCTGTGCCCATCCAGGACCCTCTCACCTGGGGAGGCTTTTCCTTTCAGCACCAGCAGCTCCAGCCCCTTGGAGGTCACGCTCAGCTCTGTGCTCTGTCCCGTGAACCTGGTGATTCCCGAGGGGCTCAGTTTACTCTTCAGGAAGGAGAGGCCCTTGAGCACAGCGTGGCACTGGTTGTCCACGGCAGCCAGCGGCAGCAGCAGCATCACCAGGGAGCTCAGGAGCAGCACAAGCACAGCCGCCCAGCGCACACGGACCCACAGGGACACCCACTGGAGCTCAGGATCCGTCGCCATCGTCACGAGATTCATCCTGCATCCAGCACGGACACCTGCAGCATGTCCTTTCCCGCTGCTCCCACCTGGGAACACGCAGAGCTTTAGCCAGCGCGCCGTGCCATGGGGTAAGAGGGGATTTGTGTGCACGTTCTCTGTGTTTGTCATAGCTACAAATACCTGTCCCAGGCATCCCTTTCCCTGCCATCCCCAAGCACTGTATGGGATCTGCCGTGCATTACTGTGACAGCAGCAGCAGGAGGAGCCACGGATGCCCAGGAGCAGGGTGGGCACCAGGCTCTGCCAGCTGGAGCTTCCCATCTCCTCCCCACCCTCCTCCAGGCTTGTGCCCTGCCCCAAGCCAGAGGCTCCTGCACCCCTCTGGGATCTCTCCCCAGCCCCCCATGTTCTCCCCATCCTCCGGTTCTCCTGCAGTCACCGCTCCCTCCCCAGGGCTCCTTCCTCGAGCCTGAACCCCGGCCGGAATCCTCCCCAGCACCCCGGGTCCCCTCGGCTCCCCTCTGCCCGGTACCACCGGTGCTCCCCAGGCCTTGCCCCGGATCCCCTCTGCCCAACACCTCCGGTTTTGTCCTGGCCCCCGGCCGGTGTTCCCTAGGTCCCCCCTGCCCAGCTCCCCCGGTCCTCCCCTCGGTGCTGCCCCGGGGTCGCCCCCATGTCCCCTCAGGTCCCTCCTCACCTTTGCCTCCTCCCGGAGCCGCCCGCTGCCGGCTCCCGCCCCCGCAGGCCCCGCCCCCGCGCCCTGCTATTGGCTGATCCTCCCCCGAGCTCGTCTCCCATTGGCTGCCGCAGAGGACGCGTCTCTTACGCCCCTCCCCTCCGCTTCCTGCAGCGGCTTCCGGGTAGCGCGGCGGAGCGGCTCGTGGATGGTGACAACTGGCGAGCGTGTACGTCAATCACGCGGCGCACAGCCAATGAGAAGGCAGAATGGGGAGGGGGCGGGCCCGTTTGCCATATTAGGGCATGGCGTGCTGTTGCTAGGCGACAGGAGCGCGGCAGGCCCTGCCCGGGGCTCTCCGAGGGTTTAATTCCATGGCTGTTTCCATGGAAAATCGCCTTTTTCTGTTGATTCAGAGTTCCTGTCGCCTATCCCTGGCCCTTCTGGAAAACACTCTTTATTTTTGTTTTTGCCCTTTAGTGTAAAGAATCTGTGTACTGTGCCTCTCCCTCTGCTGGAGACCAGGAATGGGGAGAGATTGGACAAAAGCTGAAGGAAAAGAGAATGTTTTGAGGAATTGCAGGAAACGGCCTCAGATTTCAGCACCTAGCAAGGTGATAAGGTGGTTTTCTACCAGATGCTTACACAGCAGGCCATCACCAGCAGGGAAAAACAACCTGGTCAGAAATAAATTTGGGGAATTTAAGCTGTATTTCAGAGGAGATTGAGGGGAAACCTCCATAGATGTGCCCGTGACCAGCACCCCAATCCACATCAGCTTTGTGCTGCCCCCACTCCATCCTGCTTCCTCTGCAAATGGAGTTTTCCAGAGACAATCCTCTTTTTTGGGCTTGTTTTCAGCAAGAAAAGCAGGATCTGCTCTCTCGGAGCTGGCGTTCCCTCAGATATTCATTGATTTTCCCAGCACTGACAAAAGCAGCTGGATGAGCTCGGATCAGCCGTCATCCCCAACCCAGCCTGATGGAGATCAGCCCTGGGACCTCTCGAGCACGCGGAGCCCCAGGCCATCCCTGCAGCTCCAAATTGCCGTGTCCTCCAGCCAGCTGGAGCTGCCAGAGCCTGTTAATGCCTGCAGACAACTTTGGGGCATAATCAGCGTTGGAAGGATGAGCAAATCCCACCTCACTCCACGAGGAAGCTTTGACAGAAACGTGTGTTTTCCTCAAACCTAATTACGGGATAATTACAGAGCGGGGATGTCCTTTCCTTTTAAAAATGGTGAGGACCACAATTAGAATCTGTTCCCTAATTAAATCTGATCCAGCAGAGTGGGACAACAGGGATAGCCTGGAATAGCTGGTGTTTCATCCCAGCTTTGGTGCCCTCGGAATGGCCCAAGCTGAGGCAGAAGCCGACGATGCCACACCATCCCTGGGGACACTGCCGATCCTTGGCATTGCCACAGATCTTCCTCCAGGAAGGCTCGAGGATTTCCATGTATGACTTTGTCAGGGATAGCAAAGGGAGATCCCAAAGGTGGGAAGGAGAAGAGCTGTGGAACGCTGGAACCACAGCCTGGATTGTCCTGCTGGGTCATCCTGGGAGTTCCCGACGGAGTTCGACACAGCTGCGCCAAAGCGATCCCAGCTGGACCCTTAGGGGAATTTGCATTTGGAGCAGCGTTCCGGAGGGACTCTGGAAGCTTTCTCACGAGGCTGGGGTTTATTCCTCTCTGTCCCAGGCTGAATCCGATGGATTTGGGAGCGGCCGGGTCCCTGCAGCCGGCAGATGGCACTGACTCATCTTGCTGCTCCATGGAAAGATCACAGGCTGCTGCATTCCCTCCCCAGGACCTTCCCACCTTCTGCCTTTAGAGGCTCTGATCCTGAAAAACATATTTGAAGGCTGACTAAAGGCCTGGCTTCCTTCTGGAACTGTTTGTGCTGGGATAAAATCCTCCCGTCTGTGCGCTCGGAGATTCCTGGGGTCTGGCGTGACAGCAGCGGCCGCAGGCACAGAGCCTGTCCCTCCCAAATCTTGCACAGGCTGCGAGGCTGATCCTTGGGATGATCTTCCCTGGCATAAATCTGGGAGATGCGAAAGTGTTGTTTCTTTGAGCCCAGGCTGGAGCAACCCGGGATAGGGAAGGTGTTCCTGAGGGAGTGAGATGATTTTTAAGGCCCTTCCTCACCCAAACCACCCCACGATGCTCCCCAGGTGCCAGAGGAGCAGCAGGATCGGGGCAGCCCGGCAGAGAAGGGGGGACACCTTCGTGTGATGATCATCCTCGAACAGCTCCCATCCCACCCTTTTCCCGTCTCCAGGGCTCCCGATGTAGGACGAGGAGGGCTAAAACGGGCAGCAGGGTGGGAGTGCTGTGGGAACAAATTACAAAAGGAGCTATTTTTCCTTTAAGCTTCTCAGCTCGCCCCCCTGCTTAGGTCCTGACAGCTGTCAGAGCTCAGCAGGTGTCCCGGGGAGATTTGGGAGGGCACGGAAGCAGCTTAGCATGCTCGGGGATGGCACTTCTTGTGGAGTCTCTGGTGCTGCCAGTGCCACCGGGGGTGGGGACAGTGGTGGCCCCAAGATTTTCTGTGCTCTGAGATCCTCTGCTGGTCGTGGATGGCTTCAAGCTCTTTCCTGCTTGGATTTGGCTTTAAAACCCACCTGTTTAGGTGCGGGAAGGACTGGATCCTCCTGTGTTTTTTTTCCTTGGTGATGGTCAGCTCCAGGATGGAGCCAGCAGTGTCCGGCTGGAGGAAATTCCTCGTGGGCAGCAGTCCTGTCCCGGGGAATCAGGATGTCCTGTGGGATGTCCTGGGTGTCCA
This sequence comes from Origma solitaria, assembly GCA_013397895.1. Lineage (NCBI taxonomy): Eukaryota > Metazoa > Chordata > Aves > Passeriformes > Acanthizidae > Origma > Origma solitaria. Next base: position 372,831 of record VZRL01000502.1, read on the forward strand.
GGTGTCCCTGGATGAGGACAGGGACATCTGGGAGTGCTCTGGGGACAGCCTTGTGCCACGGAGGGACATTTTTCCTTAAAGGTGCCAGGAGAGGGGATGATGCTCGGTCACCATGGCAACGGCAGGGCAGGGATGCTGGGGACACAGCTGTGTCCTGGCAGAGGTCTCATGTCCTGATCCCGGGCTGAATTCCAACGTTTCAGTCAGCATAGGCTGCCTGGGAGGGGCTCTGCTCAGCCAGGATGCCCTGAGCAGGATTAGAAAACAGGAATATTCCTGATATTCGAGAGCTATTTAAGTTCCTAAATCCTGGGAAGAGAAGCAGGAGCAGAGGCCTCAGAAACCACTCAAGTTTTGCTTCTCCATGGATTTAAATTTCCAAAGGCTCCTGGAGCCTGGGATATGCAAATGACTTTTGATATATGCTGATGGTTATAAATGGGAACCAAAGCAGGTAAATGATCCTTTAAGAATCGTAAAGCCCCTCTGTGTTTGGTGACATCGAGGAGATCCAGCCTTGGAATTCTGCACCTCTTTTTCCTCAGCACCTACACTCAGGAACGAGGCAGGAGCTGGGAAAAAAAATGAATTTGCAAATGGAAGAAAAGGATTGGCAAACCTGTGCTGTTCAGCAGAGCTCAGAGAGCCCTGTGGGAAATCAGGAGGCAGAGCCTGTGCTATTCCCAGCTTTCCAGGTTGCTCTATTAATTTTCCCGTGTGCTGCTGGATAAAATCGATCCTCTGAAATTCCTCTAAATTAAAACCCAGGCTCCCCTCTCCCCCTGCCAGCAGGGAACAGCCCGTGTTTGTGGAACTCTGTTTATCAGGTGCCTCCAGCGCTCTGCAAAAGCTCGGAGCTGGGAAACATTTCCCTTTATAAGGCTGGATTTAATTCCTTTGGAGCTGGAATGTTAAATTCCCCCAGCTGGGCTTTGTGGCTTTCCACAGGAAGAGGCTGAGCTGGAACAGGAGCTGGGTGTGAATGTCCCTGAGCGCTGGGAGGGGGCAGGTGCCAGGCTCCCTGTCCTTTCCCAAAAGGAATGCCACAGGCAGCTCCTGTTTGTGTTTGGCAGCTGGACAGGAGCAGTGGGAATTTGGAAATAAGCCCAGCAGGGGAGCAAACCCCAGCATCTAAAGCAAGCAGGGGAAATCTCATTTTCTCCTGGAATTTTAGAGGCCTGAGCAGCACACAAACAATTATTTCCCTGTGCCGTTGCCGGGTAGAGCCGTAATTCCCGAGCGCCAGGGGAGCAGTGCTGATGGATAACTGAGATAATGATCCGCTGGCATGGATAAATCAGGAGAAACCTGATTTATCAGGAGCAAGAGGTGCTTCCATCCCTGCTCCTGGGAGCCCTGGAAGTGCTGAGGTCTGGCCAGGCAGGAAGGAGCAGTGCTGGGAAGGGAGCAAGGTATAGAAGGAGAAGCAATTCCATGTTGTGCTTCCTTGGGCACTGTGAAATTTGCTGTGATATAGGAACTGGAATTTTGGCTGGGATTTGTACGAGGCAGTGCTGTTAGAGAGGAATCAAAAGGAACTATTTTGTTTCTTTCCATCACCACTTGGATTCCTCCCTAATCCCACGGCACAGAAATTCGAATCCTGCTCTCCTGCGGGGAAGGAAGATTCCCTTTCCCTCACCTCTCAAACTGGAGATAAACCGAGTGATTCCAGGAGGCTTTTGGGGGTGGGAAGGAGTTCAGGGCTGTGCTCAGACCTCCCAGGGAATGGCTCCAGCTCCCTGCCTCCAGCAGCCTGTAGCAAATTTAATTCCCATGGAAAACCAGCCAAAGCCTTCCCAGCTCGGCTGACGTTTTTCTGGTATTCCAGTGATGTTCAAATCAATTCTCTGCCTAATTAGCTTGTAAATATTATTCCAAGTTTCTTCTTTTTTTCCCCCTCTTTTTAGGTGTGTTAGAGAGTGGAGAGAGAAATGCGTCAGGAAAACCACGAGGGAGAACGCCTGGCATTCCTGGAGAATGGATCGGGAGCCAAGAGGAGCACAAACCATCGGTGTCCTCCTGGAAAAGGCACCCAAATAGGGGCAGCATTATTTTTTTGGCCAAATATTTGTGGAAAATCCATCAGGAATCTGCCTTCCACTGTGATTTTTTGTTGTAGCTTTGGGATCTGAGCGAGTTTTGCCCTCTCTCCAGGACCTGCCGGGATGGGTGGGATAAGATCCAGGGAAAGCTGGAAACTTGGCAGGAAAGTGGCAGAAAGCAAACCTGGGGTTGCTTTTTAAAGGCTGAGAGTAAACACATCCCAGGAACTGCCAGTCCATGGAAAACAGAGATAAGGGTGTTTCTGTGTGCCTCTCTTGCTTTCCCATATTTATTTGATAACTGGCGAGTGCAGCAGGCACTGGGGGCTAAAAATAAACGAGGGAGCTGCTCCATGGGGTCTGGGATAATGGGGTTTGGAGAATGGTCCTCAGCGCAAGACTGGGAATCCACAGTCCTGGGTTTGAGCGTGGAGTGGGATTTGCAGCGGGATATTTATATCTTATATATCTTATATCTTATGTCTAATGTTTTATGTCTTATATCTTTTATCTTATCTCTTAAATATCTTATGTCTTATGTTTTATGTCTTATATCTTACCTCTTATATCTTAATCTTCTATCTTATATCTATCTTATATCTTNTATATATAACAGGGTGTGTCCCACCACGCTGTTCTTGCTGGTGTTACTGGTCCTGCTCACGCTGGGGATGACTCCAGCGCTCCTTTTGGGATCCCTGCTCTGGAATTGCCATGATCCCTCTCCCCGCAGCATCATTTGGGGGCTGGTTTGTACTGGGAGCACTGGGAGGAGCTGCTGGGGGTGGCTGCTGCCCCCTGGGATGGGGAAAAGGCTGATCCATGATCCTGGGGGATTCATTTCCCTGTGGGAGCCGTCGGGTGTTGGGGACACGCAGGGATCCTCAGATCTGCCAGGACGAGCTCCGGATCCCCCACCCACAGCGCTGATTCCCACCCAACACAGATCTCCGGGCAGGGCCAGAAGCTTTTCTCCCCATTTTTTATAAATTTCTTCCCCTCTTTCCATCCCAGAGCAGCTTTAGGCTCCGTTTGACAGCGGCTCAGCCACAGGATCTCAATCTTTTCCTCGACAATGGACATAAATCTTCCCGAAGGAAGGGGAAAGGGAAAGCTCTGCTGCTGTAAATCCTGGGAAGGCAGGGCTGTGCCAGGAGCTCTCCCATGGCAAATTCCCTGCCAGGGCTGCTCCCAGGCTGAGCCCAGGGGTCCTGAAGGAGCAGCTCTGCTCTGCATTCAAGGATGTGCCAACACCTAATGAAGGAAGAGCCTCCAGGCCTCCATTAATTAACAAATTAGCTCATCAAGAGGCTTCCTAATTTGTTGAATATAAAGCTGGCCTATTAATTAAACAAGAGGACAGATTTTTAATTTGCCAGAGTGCATGTTTAATTGATAAATGGCTCATTTAAATCCTTCATGGTGGAATTTTCCAGGAGCAAAGACAGGAGACAAGCGTGTGGGATCCTCCAAGGAAGTGGGCAGGGATTTGGGATCACCAGTATCCCACCACCTCTCTCCTAATTGACCCGTCCACTAATTGGGTCTGCTTGCATCCAACCTCTCATTCCTCTTCCCCTAAATAAATCAATAAATCCCTTTTTTTCCACAGGGAAATGGTTTGGCAGGAGCTCCTCACCAGCAGTGGCGGGGATTTGCGGGGTTGGGAAGGTGCTAGGCTGGGGGTGATGGATGCCCCAGGGCAGTCACGTTCCAGGTGAGATATTTGGGATTTCAGATCACCAATATCCCACCACCTCTCTTTTAATTCACCCATCCACTAGTTGTGTCTGCTTACATCCAACCTCTCATTCCTCTTCCCCTAAATAAATCCCTTTTTTTCCAGAGGGAAATTTTTTGGCAGGAGCTCCTCACCAGCGGTGGCAGGGATTTGTTGGGTTGGGAAGGTGCCAGGCTGGGAGTGATGGATGCCCCAGCGCAGTCACATTCCAGGTGAGATCTGCTTTTGCTTTCCCTTGGGAATTATGGCCCCGTTGTTGCTCCTTGAAGGGAAGCTTCTGCTGGCATCGGAATCAGCTGGAATTCCACGACCAGAATTGATTCCTGCAGGGATAAATCAGTGGTGTCCTGACATTCCAATGATCTCCACACAGAATTAATTCCTTGGACATCCTCTCCCCAGCCAGATGTGCCGGGGAAGCTGCATCCGGGCAGGGTATCCCAAATTCCCTTTTTCCAGCCTGTTTTTTCCCCCGAAAACTCTCAATGAAGAGTGGGTGAATTAGATGGAATCCTGCCCGAATTTTCAATTTATCCCTATTGATTTACAAGGTTTTTCCATTGATGTGACACGGAATGTTCCCGTGGCTCCACAGCACAGCTTTCCCTCCTTTTGGGTTCGGCTTTGTTTGCTTTCCGAGGCAAATTCTTGGATCTGGCTTCCATCAACAGCACCCTCTGGATAGATCCCTACATTCCTGGATTTATTTAAGTAATTCTTAGATAAGAGCTGTATTTTGGGAACGGGAATGCCAGCCTTGGGAGAGGGCTGTGTCCAGGCTGAGCTCTGGATTTTGGGATCAAAAATCCGGATCCATCCATGGAAGATGCCATAGGGACCCCACAGGTGCCCCCACACCTCCCTGGCACCGCCGAGCAACTCCCTCCTTCCAGAAATAGTCCCAGGCTGGCAAAGGCTCAGGAATAAAACATATTTTGCTGTTATTTTTAAAAATTCCAGGGTGATTGGAGCTCAGGGGATCTGCACCAAGGCCACCCCCCAGCCAAAAAAACCCCGAAAAAGGCATGGATTTCTCGGAGCTCTCCGGAATGCTGAGCCTTCCCGCAAGGAGCTGGGCACTCCCTGTGCCCATCCCGGTGATGGAAGCAGGGTGGGGCCATGGGCAAAGTCAACTTCCAAAGCATTTGTCCCTGCAAAGCTCTGCTCCGTGGAATGGTGAGTTATTGCAAGGAAAACTGGGTTCATTTATTAAAAGATCAGAAACAAAGCAGGTTTCCTCATGGATCTTCGGGAATTGGAAGGAATCTATTAAGCCCTTTTTATTAAGACAAATCCAGCTGGTGCCTTAAAGAACTGGGAGGTTTTGTCAGCCCGATCCCCCTGATTTTTGCCCAGCAATTCCTCATTTCGGGAATACTCCCCTCTATCCCTGTCTGGTATCTTCACTCAGCACACCAGCAGCAAGAAAAGTACATCCAGAGGATTTTAGGGTGATGCTGAAGGAGTTTAGGGTGAAAGATGGGTCTGAATTCAGCCCTGGCAGTTGCCAGCACGAGGAATTGAAGACCTGTCAGTATCTCCCATTTTCCAGCGGGATGCTCAGCATCCAAACCTGGAGCCCTGTAGGGTTTTTATTAATGGGATTTCCTATTCCTGTCCCATTTTCCAGTGGGATGCTCAGCATCCAAACCTGGAGCCCTGTAGGGTTTTTATTTATGGGATTTCCTATCCCAAGGCCAGGTTGGATGCGGCTTGGAGCAACCTGGTGTCCCTGTCCACAGCAGGGGGTGGAATGGGATGAGTTTAAGGTCTTTTCCAACCCCAAACCATTCCAGGATTGGATGCCACCTCTGCCCATAAATCCCTGGGCAGGTGACATCCCGTCTGTCACCTGCTGAGGGAATCCAAGGCAAGAACAAAGTGACCCTGCCCGGCAATTCCTCATCCCTGCTCTGGGAGCTGTCAGTGGCCCTTGACAGCTCCGACAGCAGTCGGAAATCACTGATAAATCTCCCGGTGTGGCACTTCCATCGCTCCCAGGAGGAGCTGTCACCGCAGGATGGGGATGGAAGCAGGTGGGTGATGCCATGGATGGGGAATCCACGGAGCTGCGCACTGGGAATGTTCCCATCCATCCCGCTCTGCAAAGGGTGGGGTTTGGGAGCCGAGAACTCGGAATTGTCCCCTGGCCCGGGGGTGTGCGTGGCTCTCCCGGTGCCACTCGGGGTTCTGAGCATGGATGTGGCCGCTCCAGAGCTTTGCAGGGGAAGCACGTGGAGAAATGGGGGAAATGATGCAAGATTGAAGCTGAAGGGAGGTGGGGAAGGCTCTGCGAGCGTGTTTGGGGGCTGAGCCATGCGGAGATGCCCTGAGCTGCCCATCCCCGGGTGGGAGGCAGCGGGATATGGTGCTAGCCTTTGGGGGCACAGTGAGGTTTGGCCTCCCTGCCCCAGCCCAGCCACCTTCCAGGGGTTATTTATAAGCTTTGAGTTGCACAAGGTTGGGACTGAGGGTTTTTTTTCCTGTGGTTGTATCAAATCAGCGAAAAAAGGGAACGGGAGCCGTCTCTCGAACATCCTGTCTGTGGCTTTTTATTTGTGCAGGGAGTTTGCATTTCCACTTGGATCGGGAGGCAGTGACAGGATCCGGAGCTCGGCACCACAGCGGCTGTGGAGCCAGGGATGAGATCCTTGTGGGAAAGGCAGGGCCGAGTTATCCATGGGCATGAACCCAGCCCTGAAATCCAGGATTTGGAGCTGGGATTTGCAGTGGGAACCTCCCTGCCATGTCCTCGTAGCTGAGCCCAGCTCCTTTCCCAGCCATTCCCATTTATCCCCACGGCTCTGCCCAGGGCAAGGGAAAGTGCTGCTGGATGCCGGATCAGGCTCCCCCGGAGAGGGAAAATCTTCCTCCAATTTCTTCCCCATTGAGTGTGACATCTGTTACAGGATGAGTCAAGCGCGTTCCCAGAGCCTGCGTGGGTGGGAAGGAGGGTGAGAGCCGGAGGGGTCAGACCTGTAGGGCTCCGGCCGCACATCCCAGCTCCATCCGCACATCCTAGCTCCAAACACTCATCCCAGCTCCATCCGCACATCCCAGCTCCAAACACTCATCCCAGCTCCATCCGCACGTCCCAGCTCCATCCCAGCTCCATCCCGGCTCCATCCGCACATCCTGTCTTGTCAGGGAGCTGCTCCAGGGCGTTTAATCAGCCCAAATCAATTTGGAGCTCTAATTGCTCTGCTCGGTGTGGGTGGCACTCGGTGCTTGCCAAGGACACGATAACTGCCAAAGACTCCGCTGGCTTCGGCGGCTGGAATTGCCGTTCCCGATGGCTGCTCCTGCACGGATTTTGCTCTGTCACCAGCCCTGGAAGCAGGGATTTGTCCTTCCGCAGGCACTGCTGCCGGCAGGGCTTTGCTGAGCAGGCGATGCCAAGTGGCCCAGAGGGAAACCCCAACCCACAAACACTCGGAATGGGAAATTGTATCCCAAGTCAGCGTGTTTTCCCTTCATCTGGCTAAATACAGGGATCAGTGTGTGTGAACAGGATCCTGCATCCTTCCACCTGGGGAAGAACTCAGGGCTGAGGGATGGGTTGGTTCTGTGGGGCTGCAGAGCTCAGCCGTGCTGGGAACACTGGGATTGTGTGGGGTCTTGGCTCAGGACCCCTCAGAGCTGCCGGGATTTCATTGCAAGGTCAGCCCTCGGCAAGGCCGCGTGCAGGAGCATCCATGGCCGAGAATTCCCAGCCCCAGGGTGGTTTTGGGAAGCCCCAGGTCCCAGCTGGTGCCACCTGGAGCAGCCTGGGCTGAGCATCTCTTGGTGGCACCGTTTGACTCCGGACATGCCAAAGGAAATCCCATCAGTTTGTGGTTGGTTTTCGCGCTTGCTGGCAGGATCCAGGATGCATTTTGGCCTGTCTTTACAGCTGCGGGTAATTAATTAACCTTAATTAATCTCCTGTGGTTGATGAACTTCCTTTCTTCTGGGGAGAGGGTTGGAGCGGCTGGTGACAAACCCAGGGTTTGTACTTGAGCTGGGGTGTCCTGATGGGGCAAATCCTGCTCCTTTTGCAGCCTGGAGGAGGATTAGGGGACATCACTGCCAAATTTTCTTTCTTGTGCTTCCTTGTGCTTCCTTTGCTCCCAAGCCCTGCACTGGCTCTTCTCCCGCTGGGATGAATGCTGGGCCTGGGATGGCTGAGGCATGGGAGCTGCGTGGGGAGGGAAGGAATTTTCCCAGTGCCACATCAAGCCCGGGGTTATCCAAACCTCCTGCTCTGTGTGGGTGGGGGCTGTGCTGCTCAACGCTCCCAAACTGGGGGGCTACCCCAAAAAACCTCTACTTTGTCCCCTGAACCCCATCCCTGCATCCAACTTTTCCCATCCCTCCTCCCCGGAGCCTCTCCCAGCCCCTCTGTGCCCCCAAAGAACTTTTCTCGCAGGTGTTAAAGAGCCTGGGGGTGACAGAGCTGCCACCACGGAGTCTCTGCGGGCCTGTCTGGAAGCAGCTGCAGCATCCTGGTGGCTAATGAAACCCATCGGGAGGAGCAGCCCCCGAGCAGCAGGAGCGGCGTTTGGGAGCCAGATTTGCCGAGGGGAAGTGACTCAACGTCTTGGAAGGAGTTGGGGGCGGTTGGGGGGAGCAGAGGACAGCGGTTGACCCAGGGTGGGGACACCACAGTGGCGTGGGGGGTGCTGGCAGCCACCTGCCTCCCCTCGGGCTGGAGCAGCATCCCCGCCGAGCGCTCCGGGCTCCGTTCTGCCTGCTCGGGGCGGTGAGCTCCGGGCCGGGGGGGCGGCACAGGAAAAAGGAGGCCCCTTGGGAAGCGGCTCGTTGCTTCCTCACGCTGCCTTGTGCTCCAGGCCGGCGTTCCCAGCTCCCGGCTGGGTCACACCCTCTCCCAGCTGTTGCTCGCCGAGCATCCCCGCGCTGCCAAGAAAACCTTGGTGATGGACGCAACTCCTTCCCCCTCCCCGCGCCCTTAAAACCGGCGGGGAGCGGCACCGTGCCTGCGCCTCGTCCCGGCGCGCCGGGATCCGCTGGGAATGGGATCCAGCTGGAGCCCGGGGCCCCCCGAGCTCGTCCTGCCCGACACGGAGCACAGGGACAGCGCTGGCACCGCGCGAGGTACGGGGACAGGTCACCGCGAGGCTTGGTGGGGGACACTGGAAGCACTGGCGGTGTCACTGGGAGCGTCACTGGGAGCACTGGGGGTGTCACTGGGAGCAGCGTGAGTGTCACTGGGAGCACTGGGAGCACTGGGGGGGGTCACTGGGAGCACTGGGGGTGTTACTGGGAGCACCGTGAGTGTCATCGGGAGCACTGGAGGTGTCAGTGGGAGCACTGGGGGTGTCNGGGGTGTCACTGGGAGCACTGGGGGTGTTACTGGGAGCACCGTGAGTGTCATCGGGAGCACTGGAGGTGTCAGTGGGAGCACTGGGGGTGTCACCGGCAGCACTGGGAGCACCGTGGGTGTCACTGGGAGCACCGTGGGTGTCACTGGGAGCACCGGGGGTGTCACTGGGAGCACTGAGGGTGTCACCGGGAGCACTGGAGGTGTCACCTCGGGAGCAGACAGGACAGGAGCTGGTGGCAGAGCGATGGGGCAGGTCCAGCCCGTGCCATCCCCAGCCAGGTCCGTGTTTCCCGTGGGTTTTATAGTTTTGGGAAACAAGCAGCATTCCCCGCGGTCCTGGGGCATCGCTCCCCTCTGGGGACGCGCTGCAGGTGCCACAAGTGTGGAATGTCCTGGAGCTGCTGCTTCCTCCCAGGGGTCCTGGAGCCTCCCGGACAGCGTGGAGCCCAAGTTCCCGGTTCGGACAGGGGGATTGGCACATCCCTTCCCGGTTCTTACATCAGGGCTTTTTGGGGCTTCTCCTTTTCCCATGCCAGCCCCACGAGCCGGCACATCAGCACTTTTCCCCCTGATTCAGCTCAGGGATGTTGCGACACGGAGTTGCGCAAAGCCAGCAGCAGCAGCTCCAATTCCTCTTTTTCGGCTCTCATGGGAGCTCATCCGTGCAGGATGGGGTCAATGTCCCCACCTGAAGGGACATGGTGTCCGTGAACTCCCACCCGCCACCGCTCCCTGCTGCCATCACCCACTTGGATGGCCATTTTCCTGTTGTGCCGCCGGCTCTGAGGGACCCGGGATTTGTCCCTTGTGCATTGCTGAAGCCGAGAGCTGGAAAACTCACGGATATTGGTGATGGAGAGCAGGTGGGGGCTCTGGTGGAAGGTGATGCTCCGGTGTGGCTTTTGGGCCAGGATTTGCGCATCTCCCTCTGGATGAGCCATCCTGGTCTGGGACAGGATTTGTGTCCATCCTGGTTCAGGACAGGATTTGTGTCCATCCTGGCTCAGGGCAGGATTTGTGTCCATCCTGGTTGGATACAGGATTTGTGTCCATCCTGGCTCAGGGCAGGATTTCAGTCCATTTTAATTCAGGACAGGATTTGTGTCCCTCCTGGTTCTGGGCAGGATTTGTGTTCATTTTGGTTTGGGACAGGATTTGTGTCCATCCTGGCTCAGGGCAGGATTTGTGTCCATCCTGGCTGGGGACAGGATTTGCCCCTCGGGTGGAGAAGCCCAAGGGGACCCCTTGGCTCTGCTGTTGATGCCCAAACCCTTCCCAAGGGCTCCAGGGGATTCCCAAATCCCCTGTGGGCAGCACAGGAGCCGTGGTGGACAGGGCACGTCACGGCCACCACATCCCCTCTCCGTGTCCAGCTCAACTCCGCAAGTTCCACATCCTCCCCGGAGCTTCCCCCTTTGGCTCTGCTGAGTCCAGCAGCTGGTTTATTCCACGGGCTGCATTTATTTTCCTCATCCTCCCGTCCCATGCGTGTTTCCCCGGGATGAGAAACCTCGGCAATATCCGTGTCAGCTCCAGCTGGGTGCCAAAGCCACGAGGCCGGGGTCATTCCCATGCCAGCCCCAATCGTGTAGGAGAAGCAGAGATGTCTAATCCGGCCTCCAAATGCTGAAAATTCCTTGGGGATTTATCCAGCTCAGGTAAACACCTCTGGATTTATATGTATTTATTAATTTGTATTTTTTATAGGGATTTGGGTGGAGGGTTCGCTGGAGATTTGCAACCATTTGAGGTTTTTTGCTCCCCTGTTGTTACAGAGTGGTTTGGGACCTCTGGGATCCCACTGTCCTCACCCCAAACCCCTAATTTTCCCTAAAATCCCCACCTCTTTTGGAGCTGGGCTTTACAGCCTGCGGGGTGGGAAAACCACGCGGAAGGGAGAGGAGCTGGCAGCGGATTTGGGGGGGTTGATGTCCTGACAGTGTGGCAGTGTCCCCTCGGTGGGGACAGGGAGAACAGGGTGGCTTTTCTTCGCCGTGCTGATCAGCATTCAGCTGGGAACTCCGAGCACAGCTGGGAGGATGCTCCCGCGGATCCGGGGTGACTTCCTCGCTCGGGGGGGGCTGAGTCTGCTGTCCCCAGCTGTGCCACGTCCCCTGCAGGGTCACGTCCCTCCTGCAGCCCTGCTTCTGTTTTCCTCGGTTTCTTTCTCTTTGTGCGCCCCAAATCTGGAGTGATGTCCCCAAACGTTCTCCCCAAGGTTAGGGGCACCCTCACTGGACTGCTGGGATGTAGCAGGGAGGATGCTCTGGAAAAGGGACTTTTATTGGTCTTTTTATTGCCTGGAAAGTGCCAGGAGAAAACCTTGGGTTATTAGGAAAAAAAAAGGAGAGCAGAGGAGATGAAAGAACTTTTATTATCTTGGAAGTCGAGTCATTTTAAGCAGCTCAGAAACACAAACTGCCCTTTTTAAAAGAAAATCTTTGCCTGTGTAGGTACAAACGCCCAAAATTTTCCTCTTTAATCCTCAAACCTTCCCAGGAACAGAATGGATGGAGCAAAAGGCCGGGGTTTTACGAATGGGGCGGCTCTCTCAACACTTGGTGCCAGGGAAGGCTGGCTTCCTCTGCCGGAGTTTCACCCTGGGAGGAGCCTGCTGTGACCCGAATTTTGAGGTTAAACCCCACTTTCTGGCTGGATTGGGGTGCGTCCCCCATGGCGTGTGACCCCACACTGTGGCCAGGAGGATCCATGGGATCCATCCCATCCTATCCCAGCCTGACCCGCACAGCCCAGCCGGCTGTGCCCAGATAAACACTGACTCATGTTATTCTGTCCCACCCTGGGCACAGCAGCTTTTTTAAGGCTGCCTTTTCCAGCTATTCCCTTTTTCCTGCGCCGTTCACACGGGCGGGGCACAGCCTCGGATGGGATGCAGGGAGCGGCTGGAGGCTGCCAGGCGTGGGGGTCCTGGATCCGCAACGGAGAACTGGGATGGATGCAGGTAGGGGTCGAGCTTCCCTTGGAGCAGAGCTCCGTGCCTCAGTTTCCCCCTCTACTCTGGGGGTCTTGGATCCGTGACAGAGAACTGGGATGTGTCTGAGGGGATGCAGATAGGGATCGAGCTTCCCTCGGAGCAGAGCTCCGTGCCTCAGCCCTGGGGGTCTCGAATCCGTGACAGAGAGCTGGGATGGATGCAGGTAGGGATCGAGCTTCCCTCGGAGCAGAGCTCCGTGCCTCAGTTTCCCCCTCTACTCTGGGAGTCTCGGATCCGTGACGGAGGATTGGATGCAGATAGGGATCGAGCTTCCCTCGGAGCAGAGCTCCGTGCCTCAGTTTCCCCCTTTGCCCCGGGGGTCTCCAGCTGCTGGGAGAGGATTGGGAGAGCTTCCAGCCCGGATCCTCGCTGGCAGGAGCTCATTCTCAGCCTGCTCCTGCTGCTCCCGTGCCATCGCACATCCCTGTCCCGTTCCCAGGTTGCCTGGAGCGGGGCAGAGGGGACAGGGATGGTGGCAGGGCTGGAATTGCAGCCAGGAGCAGCTTTTGGGCAGGCTGGAGCTCGGGGGGTTGAGGTCTGAGCTCCCTTTTATGGGCTGATGGTGAGTTCACACCGAGGGACGGGGTCCATTCCGGGTGTCCCGGTGGGCAGTGGGATGCCGGGCAGCATCATTCCCGTGCCAGCTGTTGCCATGGCAATCGCTGGCTAAAATAAGGGGGAATCGGGGCTGGGTACCCAGAGCTGTGTCCCCATTCGGTGCCTTGCTCCCCTGAGCGCCAGCAGTTCCTGGGAGCTGGATCCCGGCAGGGATGTCCCTCCTGTGTGACCCGAGGGACAGATGGGGTGGCCTCGGGTGCCAGCCTGGGGTGGAGTTTGCATCCATCTTCCCTAGGGCACGAAATCCGGCCCGAGGGATCCCTAGGGATGCTCGGGGTCCAGCCCGCGGGGTGGCACTCCAGCTTCAAACCCCCACGAAACTTAGCCACCAGCACCTGCCACTTGTCCCCAGGGCCATCCTGCCATCCAGGGACTGCGGCAAGGCTCACTGGGGTCCGGAGCCAGCGGGTCCGGAGGGACGCGGAGATCCTGTTTGACCCCGTGCCCTTCCCGAAGCTCCTCCAGCATCTGCCGGCAGTTCCCCTGACCCGGGACGCCGTGCCGGAGCTGCGGGGACAGCTGCCCGCGCCTCCCACGCCCGCAGGAAGCGGCTTGGGGCTTTGGGGTGCGCTGGGAGCTCGGAAACCGCGGCTGGAAGGAGGAGAGGGAGGTTTTTCCGAGGAGGAAAAAGCGGAGCAGCTGCCGGGGAGGCGGCAGAGCAGCACGGGCAGGGACCCGGCAGCTCCCGGGGGATTTTTGTGTCCTGTCCCGGGTGTCTCCTTGGGTGCAGGGGGACAAGCAGGAACCCAAGGGCTCCCCCAGTGTCCCCAGTGTTGTAGACCCATCCCTGATTCGTTTCACGATGTGGTCAAAGCGTGGTGCGCTCTGACAGCTCAGGCAAGATCTGATGTGCTCACAAGCCGCTCTGCTGCTTTGATTTAATTTAATTTGATTAGGTTCTACCAGTTCTCCTCAACCTGTCCCGGTACCTCCAGTCAAAGCCTGGCCCGCGGGCTCTGGGCAGCCTGCCTATCCCCAAAAACTCCGGGAGCAGGGGGCCCGAGCATCCCCCGCCCTTCCCTGCGGCCCCGGGACGCGGATCCCGCCGCGTTTCCCCGCTCACATCCCTCCCCCGCCCGCCTGCCTTGGCCCGGGCAGAGTTTTTCGCCCAGAAAAGCTGGATTTGAACATTTTCTGCTGTTCTCCCGGTTTCCTGTTGCCTTCCCAAGAACAACATCCCTGACCTCATCCTCCCCCGGTATGTGCCGGGATGCTGCCGGTGCGCGAGCCGCCCGTCGGGAATCCCACCCGGCCTTCCCTGGGTACCAAGACAAACACAGCTGCGGGAATGACGGAGAAAAGGCTATTTTGGGTAAACCCTCCGCTCCTTTTTGTTGAGGTAGGAGGACAAAGATGAATGGGTTGAAGGGAGAGCGGTGGTTTTGGCTCGAGCCGGGAATGTTCAGGCCGGAGAGGAGCAATGAAACACTCTTAGTATTATGTGGAATTTATTTTTTTTTTTCCCCAGACTTTGGAGAGTTTTTTTGCTGTGAGAAATGAGGAGGTTTTATGCAGCTGCCCCTGAGGCTCTGAATATTTGGGAGGGTTTTGGGGAGGCAGGTGGGAGTTTGCTGGATGAGTTTCCAGCAGGTCTGGGCTCCTGGTACCCACCCTGGGGAGCAAAACTAACAGAGAATTCAAATAAGCAATCCAACAAGCAGAGCTTTGGAATGTGCTGTAAGTCATCAGGCTCAGCAATTAAAAATAATAATAATGGGAGGATTTTACATTAAACATGTGGAAGTGGACACAGTGGGAAGAGGAGTGGGAATTTTTCCTGTCCCCCCAGAAGAGGGTCTGAACGTGGGGTCAGAGTGACCCTGTGGTGGTGAGGGGTGGAGGTCCAGCCCTGGGGGTCTTCCATTTCCCCCATGGCTGACACCAGGGTGGAAATGGTGGTCGTAGAGCAAGTCCAGGGAGCTTTGGGGCTCTCTGAATGGTGGGAGTGGGGATGGGATGGGATGGGATGGGATGGGATGCGATGCGATGCGATGCGATGCGATGGGAAGGGATGGGATACGATAGGATATGATGCGATGGGGTGTGGTGGGATGGGATATGAGGCAGTGGGGTGGGGTGGGATGGACAGGAGGTTCTGGGCTCCCCCACCTTTCTGTGGCTCTGCCTTCAGAGAGGGGATGACCTGAAAGTCCCTTCTCCACAAAGCAGTGACTCATTAATCAACATTAACATCGCTGTGAGAATCAGCTCTGCTGATTCTGTTCCTTCCACCGATTTTAATTCACCTCTTTGACCACCGAGGTTTTCCTGGGACAAGGCCTCTTCCCAGCTCCAGCCCATTCCCGAGCTTTGCGCTCAAACCTCATTTGCTCTGTCCCCTTATCGTCCCCCGGAGCCGGGCCAGGGGGAGGTGACAGGGTGGGATTTCACCCCCGGCCGGGGACTCTGTGCAGCAATGGCAGGAAGGAACAGCAGGAAAAGCCCAGGGAGAAACAATAGCTTCCAACACAAACACCATGGGAATTTCAAAGCAGGGCTGACGCTCGGGGACCTTTGGGGTGAGATGCCTCGGGAACAGGGAGGGTCCCTGGGTGAGCAGGGCCATGTCCCTCCTGCTCCTCATGCCGGGGCTCGCTCAGGCTTTGGGGGATTTTGGTTTTAACCCCCTCAGTCCGGGCTCTGGAACATGGAGTCTGACTATGACAAATGTCTTTGATTACCACAATTAACATTTTCAGGACACTGATTTAATCAGGAAAACAGCTCTGTGAGAGTCCAGGATGTAAAACGGATACTGCAGATAAAGTGCACCTCGTTTATATCTTTAATTATAGTAAATGATATTGTTTGGTTCTTTGTGTGCACCCACGGGTGCTGCTCATGTTGGGCGCTTGTACAGAGCCTACAGGACAGGATTTCTGTTCTGGGTTATCCCAAAATATCCTGGGATCGTGGCAGGACCCCGACTTCCCCAGCCTGGTGGCCAGGAGGGTCCCCAGACCAAGGCTTAATTAATTACACAACTAATGAATTAATTAATGCACAATTAATTGTGCATGGGGTTACTTGTGGTGGCACCCCAAATGGGTTTCCTCCCTTGACCCCGTATTGGGGGTGAGAGGCCTCTCTTTGGCTTTAATATTACAGCTTTAACATTTATATTTCATACTTAATAATATTTCGTATTATCTGATAGATATTAAATATTATTTGGTATATCATAAATATTTAATATTTAATATTCCAGCTCACTTAGACCGGTGTGGAGGGAGCTGCCGCTGTGCCCTGGGACACTGAACTGTCACCTGTCCCCCATCCCGACGGAGAGGAGAGAGGTGAGAGGGCGCCTGGGGCGTGTGGGGAGCTTTCAGTTGGGTTTTCAGTCCAACTCAGGGCAAAAAAAAAGAGAAAAGCCATAATCTGTTGCAGATTGGAAGGTCCCAGAGCTCTTGATGAGCTGTTAATGAGCATCATCCCTGTTTTTCCCCTGGAAGTAGGCGGGTAATCTGCGTTATTCGCAGGATCAGGCTGCAGCCACATCCTGACGGAGCCGAGGGACTGAATCACGTCCTGATGCCTCACGGCTGGAGGTGGGAATCAGTGAGGAGCTGCGGGAGCGCCTCGTTTGGTGCCAGCAGTGGGGCTCCCATGGCATCCCCATACTCGTGTGCTTTGTCCCTTCACTCCTGTCCCCAGTTCCCACCCGCTTGGGGCAGGGGGACACTGTCCCTCCCTCTCTCCTCACCGTGATTAACACCGAATGTTTCCCCCGCAGGGAAAAACCCCAATCTGCAGATCCCAAGCTGTTCCAGCCGCCGCCCCCACAAACCATGGCGCTCCCCAACCTGTCCGATTACTTGGACGGCATCAATAACTACAGCGACTACCAGGACTACACCTACGAGGACGCGGGCAGCGTGTGGGCAGACCCATCCCACGACCCCAAGGACATCGCCAGGATCCTGTCCGTCATCATCTACAGCGTGTCCTGCGTGCTGGGCATCCTGGGCAACGGCCTCGTCATCGCCATCATCACCCTCAAGATGAAGAAGTCGGTCAACGCCGTCTGGTTCCTCAACCTAGCCGTGGCCGACTTCCTCTTCAACATCTTCCTGCCCATCAACATCGCCTACACGGCCATGGGCTACCACTGGATCTTCGGCACGGTCATGTGCAAGCTGAACTCCTTCCTCCTCATCCTCAACATGTACACGAGCGTCCTGCTGCTCACCACCATCAGCTTCGACCGCTACGTGTCCGTGGTGTTCCCGGTGTGGTCGCAGAACCACCGCTCCACCAACCTGGCCTACGGCGTTTGTTTGGTCATCTGGACCGTGGGCATCGTCATGAGCTGCCCCTCGCTGGTTTTCCGGGACACGGCGCAGACCCGCAGCTCCGTGATTTGTTTCAGCAACTTCTCCCTCTCCAGGAATAAATCCTACGAAGGGCTGGCTCTGATGAGGCACCGCACAGTGAACATCACCAGGTTCCTGGCCGGGTACATCATCCCCATCACTGTCATCACCTTCTGCTACGTCGCCATCGTCTTCAACCTGCGCCGGAACCGCCTGGCCAAGTCCAAGAAGCCCTTCAAGATCATTGTCACCATCATTGTCACCTTCTTCCTCTGCTGGAGCCCCTACCACCTGGTGAACCTGCTGGAGACGGTCCCCAACGCGGTGCCCTGGTCTGTGTTTGAGGTCAGCATCCCCCTGACCACGGCGCTGGCGGCCTCCAACAGCTGCATGAACCCTGTGCTCTACGTCTTCATGGGCCAGGACTTCAAGAAGTTCAAGGTGACGCTCCTTTCCCGGCTGGTGAACGCCCTCAGCGAGGAAACGGGACATTCCAGCATCGTGCACAGGAGCTTCTCCAAGATCTCCTCCATGACCGAGAAGGAGACGACAGTTGTGTAAACCCAGCTGAGGAGGGATGGAGGCCTCTGGTATTGGCCGTGGCCACCACTGTGACAGTGACCACCTCTGGTGGCCGTGCTGGGGTCCAGCACGGTCCAGCACTGTCCTACAGCTGATTTTTGACTGCTGTTGCTGCCCGGGAGGCTGGCGGAGGATGGACGCCCTCAAGGTATGGAGCAGACACAACCACCCTTTATCCTGTGTGGGATTGCAGCAACCCTCGCACCAAACTCAGAGAACATTTCAGGGTGCTCCTGTCCAACCTTCACATTGCCTGACCCTGGAATGGCTTTCCTGGTGCCCCCAGAGGCACCGTGGTGGGGTGGAGGATGTCTGGGATGACATCTACACTGCCCTGGCCAGACCAGTGACACTCCTCTGTCCCATGCCTGCATCGTGGTAAATTCCTGAGGTGTTTTGGTACCAAGATGTTCATGACTTTTGGGAAGCGTCCCCATATGGGGTTGGAATATCCCACCTCAGAGAACTGAGAAATCTTAAATATCTTCCAAGTGATCCAGACCCGGCGCCACCTGCCAGCGTGGGGCTTGGAAAACTAGGAGAAAAAAGAGGGAAATGTCAATTTGAAATGCCTTTTTAACCCCGCCGTGCTTTGATGGGCACCTTCCACACGGTACATTCTGCGCAGCAGTTGGATGTTCGGGACCAGGAACGGGCCCAGGAGCTGGGAATGAGTTCCTGGGGAGGAATTGCTGTCCCCTCCTGCATCCAGGGTGGACTGGCTCTGGTGCCAGCTGCTCCCCAGTGGGACCAGTCCATTCCATGGGATGATTTTCTCTCTCCCGTCTTGGGAGACTCCGGGAATCTCGCAGGAGACTGCTGCCACACATCGACCCTGCTGGGAAGGATGGACCGGGCCACCGCCTCGATCCCATTTCACACCCAGTTAATTTGGAAGCTCCTTCCCTTCGCCACGGCACTGGTGTCACCCTCATTTATGTGTCACCCCCAGCCTCTCACTCCCAGGAAAGCAAGGAATCCCTGGATTTGGGTTCAGGCAGCCCCCGGTGGCACTGGGGACATTTCAGGATGGAAATGTGCAGGGTTTGACACGTTGGCCGTTGAGAGTCTGCTCCCAGGTGCCCGCAGAGGCTGAAATATTTATTTACAGCTTTCCTTGGAAATCAGAAAATGGAAAAAAACCTGAGAGGCACTCACAGGAAAAGGCAGGAGCTATTTGCAGGCAGCAGATCGTGCCAGACACAGGTACGAGCAAAGCTGCGGTAATTGAGCCGCGGGAACAGCGCGGATCAGAGCGGATGCCGCGCCGCGAGCTGGATTTCGGGATTTCAGGATTTCAGACGGATTATCTGGCGTCCTCTCCGCCCCGGCGCTGCCTCCCTGCCCCACCTTGACCTCCTCGGTGTGAGGGGACGCTCAGCACGCGGATTGTCCCCGTATCTCCCGAGGTCGGGACCCACCCGCTTCCCTCGGGAGCACTGCCACATCCCTGGACCCCACCATGTCCCACAGCCAACTCCCAGAGATTTTTCCCCAAAAATCCGTGCAGGATCCATCCCCATGGAAGATGCTGTGCCTGAGGGGGCTGCAGGGCCTCTCTGGCGGTGGGAAGAGGCTCCTCTTGCTCATCTCCCCCAGTATTTAACAAATACTGCTGGAAGGCTGCCGGGATCCTGTTAGGAGTGGGATAGGACAGATGGACAGCCGGGGCGGTGACAGGGACACGCAGAACCCACGGAGGATCTGTTCAGGGAACAGCGGGAATGGGATGAAGCCGGAGCCAGCAGCCATTGGGGTTTTTTGGGCTCAGGGTTTGGAACAGCCAGGGCTCCCCTGCCCTGGGTGTGGGAACGGTGGGATGAAGCCTCAAGGACTGGATGCCATCCCATAGCCCCTCAGGTCGGTGCTCACTAATTCTGGTGGCTGTTTTTTTCCCAAACCTGTCTGTTATTACCCCAAACACCTTTCCAAAAAAAGAAAAAAAAAAACAAAAAAAACCAGCAGTGCCTTGGTACTTACCCCGGGGTTAAATCATGGCTGTAATGGCAGCCTGGGAATCCCGAGTTTCTCAAATATTTGTTTGTAGCTGTTTGCTTATTTAATAAAAACCCTGATTTCCAGACAAACGCCTCAGCGCGTGGAGTGGGAAGGATCGCGGGGTTTTTCACGGAGCGGTCGCGTCCCTGTGTGCATTCCTGGGCCCTGGTGCTGAATTCGGAATCGTGGGAAGAGCTCAGGAGCACAGGGATGGGGCCTGAGTGACTGAGGTGTGACCTGAGCCTCTCGGATGGGCTTTGGGACATCTCCCGTGGGTGATCTTTGCGGGATTCCCATTTGTGTTTGTCCCTGGAAAGACCAAATGGCTCTTTAGGGGGAAAAAAGAGGAATTTGTGGGGGAAAAAAGCATAATTTCCCCCATGTCCATATGTGGGGCCGAGCTGCCCTGTTCCCTCTTGGATCTGGCAAAGACTCTGTTATTTCTGAGTGGATGAGGAATTATTAATTCCCAGATTTGGGTCCCTCTGTGGGATCCGTCTGTGGGATCCGCCTGTGGGATCCGCCTGTGGGATCTGTTTCCATCCCACCCAGCAGGGCTGGTTCCCCATTCTGACCCCACAGACCCCCCCCTTGTCCTTGAGAGTGTTTTGTAGGGACTGGGAAGAGGGGAAGAGGTCGAATCCTTCTTCCCAGTGCACATTTTTATACACCTGCAAAATGGAAATGGGGAAAAAACATCTCCCAGAAAATGCCAGCCCAGCTCTGCTTCACTTTTTGGCAGAATGGCAAAGAAACACAGCTCAAAATTGCCCAAATTCCTCCGATATTCCTGAAACACTGCAGGAGCCGTGGCCCTGGAATCTCGCAGGATGCTGAAGATGCATCCTGTCAGCATTTCCTATAAAATGGAAATGGGGAAAAAACATCCCCCAGAAAAATCCAGCCCGGCTTTTCTTCCCTTTTTGGCGGAGTGGCAAAGAAACTCAGCACAAAATTGCCCAAATTCCTCCAATATTCCCAAATACCGCAGGACTGCGGCCCTGGAATCTCGCAGGATGCTGAGGATGATCCTGTCAGCATTCCTTGGGGTTTTTTGCTGCACCCCCCCAGGGTTTGGAAGCTCCAATCCATTAGATAAGGATCCTTGGGGTGACCCCGGCGCTGCTCAGCTGGAGACGACCTCAGCTGTTAATTAACAAAGTCCTCTTGATTAACGGCAGCAGGAGGTTAATGACCACAGGCTGCTCCAGGGGAATAAATTGGAATTTATCGGGGGAAGGGGAGGGGCGGGAGCTGCGGCTCCGGGGATGGCGGTGTGGGGTCTGCAGCTTCTTTTGGGGTGGGAAGCGGTGAGATTGGGGTGCAGCACCTCGGGATTGTGGGGTGAGTGGGGTGAGAGCCACCGCCCTCCCCGTGAAGTCTGGGATTAGGGAAGATCAGGGATTTTAGGGTAGGTCAGGAAGAGCTGCAGGTTTTGCCCCATGCCAGGATCCCCATCCCCAGCCGAGGGACCCCAACCCTCATCCAGGACCTTTATCCCAAACCCTTACCCCAAAACCTTCACCTCAGGCCCCCCATCTCCACCCCTGGGACCCCAACCCTCATCCAGGACCCTTACCCCAAAACCTTCAGCTCAGGACCCCCATCTCCACCCCTGGGATCCTGACCCTCAGCCCAGAATCCCCAGTGCACAACCCTGGGACCCCAAACCCACACCCCAAATCCTGTTCCCAACCATCCCAGGGAATTACCCTGGATTTAACCCCATTTCTACTCTCATTTCCTGGGAGAAATCACTCCAGAATCCACCAAACCCCATTCCCGGGGAATGTGTTACCCATCCTTAATGACAGCTCTTTTTCACTCGGCTGTCACAGCCCTAAAATAAAGCCGTGCTTTCCCTCTCCCATAAATCACTGCCTTTATTTGGAATTGGGATTTAATTTTAAAATAAAAAAAATAAAAGGGGGGAATAAATGTATTCCCTCTCCCTTTGCTTGGAGCCAGGTTTAAATTATCCCTGCCGTGCTCAGGCACAGTAAATTTTAGGGGAAATAGCCAAGCTGATACATAAACCTGTTGTTTTTGTCAGGGGATGGAGACACTGTTCTTGGATTTATGGCCCAGCTCCCCGTCCTGGGGTTTTTGTGGAAGAGCTGCTGCTGAGGGAGGTGATTTCCTTTTAAAAATTTTTTTATTTGAACACAGCAGGAACTTTGGGGGATTTAATTTGGGAAGAAGGGGAACTCCTTCTCTCTGAGCATCCCATTGCCCAGAACCCCCTGAATTCACCCCAAAGGAGCATCCCCTCCCTTTGCCAGGGATCCATTCCCGGGATCCATTCCCTTTGCCAGGAAGGGATCCCGGAGCTGATCCTGGACCATCTCCAGCATCATCTCCTCCATCACAGCGCCCAGGGAGAGCAAAACCCGCCCGGAATTGGGGGAAATTCGGCCGCTTTTGGTGCAGACGCCGTTGCCACGGCAACAGCTGAGCAACCCATCCATCCCAGGCGGGAGGAAAACGCTCCCAGGGATGTGAGCTTGCCAAAAATAGATATTTTTCCCTGCAGGGATCCAGGGAAGGGCGGTCAGGATCCTCTCAGCCCCGCACCAGGGCTTCTCAAGCCGGGTCAGGTGGAAAAATTCCCAGTTTTTCAAATCCTCATGGAAAAGCTGAGTGTTTTTCTGTGAGGCTGTTAAACGTCGAGAGCTTTCCCCAGGAAAACAAGGCAGGAAGGAAGGAAGGTTGGCTCCTTTTCCCAGGGGGAAAAATGGAATTTTATCCTGACCTGCCAGGATTAAACAGAGCCCAACGTTTAATAAAGAAACAGATTAATTAATCAGAATAAATCAGAGCGCGGAGCTCGTGGCAGGAGGCGGAAGCTGCTCCTGCCTCAGTGGGATGAGGGGAAGGAGGATCCCATAATTTATTTTATAACCATAATATATATATTAATCCCATAAAAATATTACAACCATGTCAGGCGCAGCCCGCCCTGACCTGGTCATGATATCTTCCGACTGCTCCAGTTCAGTGCAAATTAAATTTTTTTAAAAGCAATAAAAGCAGGGAAAAGTAAAAAGAAGAGGTAAGTTGATACTGCAGGTGCCTGGGGAGATTCCCAATCCTTTTTCTGGGGTTTGTGGAGGTGCAGATTTGGGGTGCCATCCCCTCCCTCCCCCCAAACTGCAGCCCGGGAGCGCCGCACGTGAAGTCATCCCTTAATTGCTTTATCTCGGCTGTTAATTGGCTTTGGGGGGTTAATTACTTCCGAGGGTGGGGAGGCAGCGCTGCCCCTTTGGCAGCCAGGGCCTGTCAGAACAAATCAAGGCCAATGGGAGGCCTCACCCCTGCTAAAAAAATGGAATTTCACCAACTCCGGATTGGAAATAAATTGCGTGGAGCTCTCACTCCACTGCTGAGGAAGGTCAGGAATAAATCCTGCAGAGAATTTCCCCATTCCCATTAAAGCTGTCCTTAGGGATACTCTCCAGGTGCTCAAGCTCCCAAAAATGAGCCAAAAATGCTTCCAAAAATCAAGCTCCCAAAAATGGTTGCGTTGTCAGCACAGAAATGGCATGAACAGGATTTAAATGCCCATTAAATCCAGAAATTTTAGATTTTAAATTCAAAAATAAATTTAAACATGGAAATTATTTAATGGGATTTAAATTCCCATTAAACCCAGAAAATTTAGATTTTAAATTAAAAAATAAATTTAAACATGGAAATTATTTAATGGGATTTAAATTCCCATTAAACCCAGAAAATTTAGATTTTAAATTCACAAATAAATTTAAATACAGAAATTGATTAATGGGATTTAAATGCCTATTAAAACCAGAAAATTCAGATTTTAAATTAAAAAATAAATTTAAATACAGAAAATATTTAATGGGATTTAAATACCCATTAAACCCAGAAAATTTAGATATTAAATTAAAAAATAAATTTAAATACAGAAATTATTTAATGGGATTTAAATTCCCATTAAACCCAGAAAATTTAGATTTTAACTTCAAAAATAAATTTAAACACAGAAATTATTTAATGGGATTTAAATGCCCATTAAACCCAGAAAATTTAGATTTTAAATTCAAAAATAAATTTAAATACGGAAATTAATTAAGGGGCAGAGGAGCTGTTCTCAGGTGTCCCCACAAACACAAGGGGAGGCAGAACAACAAACCCTCTCCTTTAATAGTGGCGTTGCCCTGAGGGTTTGTTCTGACCGAGGCAGACAACCCCATGACCTCAGCTCGATTCCCACTGCAATCCCAAAACCTCACTCTCCCCAAAAAAACCCTCCAGCTGTTTGTCAAGGGAAAAATTAAAAACGGGACAGCTTTTCCCTCTGAATGCAATCCCCACCTCCTCCAAAGGAACAGGGAGCAGGAGCCCCCCAGCCCAGCTCGTTAGAAAAATAGATTTTTATTGAAATTCTCCTTTTTGGCTCCAGGGAGTTTTCTTCTCTCTCGGAGCAGAGACCGAGCAGGGGTCTCTGGGTTCGGCCCGTGCCCGCGTTTCTGTCAGGATCGAGAGTTCAAAGCCGATCGGTGAATCTCTAACGCTAGAAAAGGCTGCGTACGATATATGGCTTTTGCACCTACATCCACGGGGGCCTGGCGGGGCGGGAGCTTTGGGGAGCTCATTCGGGGCGAAGCCGGCGCGGGGACGGTGGCGTGGGACGAGGGGACAGCCAGGGACCGCATGCAGCTGGGCACGGAGCCAGCCCGGAAATCGGCACGTTCCCGGGGCGTGGGATGCTTTGGTTCGGCTTTGGGACACCCCAAAGCTCAGCCCCAGGGGGGTGGGTGCAGCTGGGTTGGGCCTGGCCCCCCAAAACTGGCCCTGGTACCCCAAAACTGCTCCTGGGATCAAAAACTGCTCCTGGGGGGCTGTTTGGGCTAGTGGGTCCAGGGGAAATGTCCCCTCCGGAGCAGCGCCCACAGGGAAGGGGAGATCCCACCTGGGACCACCCTGGTGGGGGTCACGGGTCCCCCTGCGGCTGGAGCCGCAGCTCTGCCCTGTGCCGTGGCTAGGGAATCCCAGGGAATTTTCTGGGAGCCGCGGGATGGCTCAAGGGACCACGGCTACTTCGCCTGGGGGACATTGCACAGTGCCTGGGGGACATTGCACAGCGTGGCCTTCCCTGACTCCAAAACCCCAGACAGGACCCACGGGAGCAGCGCCCGCACGGTGCCACCTCCTCGGGAAGGACAGAAATCCTATCCATGGATGAGTGGAATCCTTCCAGGGCTGGGATTTTGGGGACACCCGCCCTGGGGAGCTCAGGCACGGCCTGAGCAGCATGGCGTCCCCGGACGGGCCTGAGGGGACCGCAAAGATCCCGTCACACTTCCCGGGAGGGTGGGGAACAGGAGCAGTGACCCCGGGGCAGGGAAGGCACCGCGTCCCCACGCTGGGGTCAGCCAGAAAAGCTCGGGGGGCCTGTGGCGGCTCATGCAGGGAGCGAGCAGCAGCTACAGCAGCACACAGAGAGGTCCGGCAGGAATGGCGCAGGCCGCGAGGGACCCGCGGAGGGCACCGTCCCCCCGCCGCCATCACCATCATCTGGGGAAATAATCCTCGGGCACCCCCGAGAGGTTGCGCAGCCTCAGCGCCGCGTCCACGGTTCGGATGTAGCCTCCGATGGCCTTCCTCATCTCGGGCGTGTAGGGGTCGAACTCGAGCTTGCGCAGGCCCGAGCGCTTGAAGTTGCCGTCCTTCTGTCCCTCGACGCACAGCAGCCTGTCCTCGCACGCCGCCACGCCCAGCAGGGCCACCATGCGCTGCAGCTGCGCGAACAGGTCCCGCTTGAGGTCCTCGAAGTGCACCACCAGCACGTTCCTGCCGAAGCGCAGCCAGTCCAGCGTGTGCGTGGCCCACCACGGCGCGTAGTTGGCCACGAACTCCGGCCACTCTGGGGAGGAGGGAGAGGCCGTGGGTGGCTGTGCCCTCGGGGCCTGCCAGCCCCGCTGGAAGGTTAATTACCCTTCTGGGTGATTAATTACCCTCTGGGTGATTAGTTGATTAAATCGGGTGGGGGAAGATCAATAATCGGCCATGATTCTCTGCGTGAAACTCCCCTGGGTGTGTCCCCACTTCCTCACGGCCTTCCCGCAAAATTGAGGCCTAATTAAGAGCTGGATTAATTAATTAATTACTGGAGGGATCGCTAGCCGCGGGATGTGTTCTGTTAAACAGCCCTAGGACGATTTACGTGACCACAGGATATAAAACTTCGCTGTGGAGCCACTCCAGGGCCGGCGGAACGTTAGTGCCGCGGAACCAAAGAGGGGTTGGGCCTCTGCGGGGAGGGAATGGGATCGGGGAATGGGAAACGGAACGGGAAATTAAAATGGGAAATCAAAATGGGAAACAGAATGAGAAATTAAAATGGGAAATTAAAATGGGAAACAGAATGGGAAACAGAATGAGAAATTAAAATGGGAAACAGAATGGGAAACAAAATGAGAAATTAAAATGGGAAATTAAAATGGGAAACAGAACAGGAAATTAAAATGGGAAATCAAAATGGGAAACAGAATGAGAAATTAAAATGTGAAATTAAAATGGGAAACAGAATGGGAAACAAAATGGGAAATTAAAATGGGAAATTAAAATGGGAAACAGAATGAGAAATTAAAATGGAGAAACAGAATGGGAAATTAAAATGGGAAATCAAAATGGGAAACAGAATGAGAAATTAAAATGGAGAAACAGAATGGGAAATTAAAATGGGAAATCAAAATGGGAAACAGAATGAGAAATTAAAATGGGAAATCAAAATGGGGAAACGAAATGGGAAATTAAAATGGGAAATCAAAATGGGGAAACGAAATGGGAAATTAAAATGGGAAATCAAAATGGGGAAACGAAATGGGAAATTAAAATGGGAAATCAAAATGGGGAAACGAAATGGGAAATTAAAATGGGAAATCAAAATGGGGAAACGAAATGGGAAATTAAAATGGGAAATCAAAATGGGGAAACGAAATGGGAAATTAAAATGGGAAATCAAAATGGGAAAACAAAACGGGAAAACAGAATGGGAAATCAAGATGGGAAAAAAGAAAGGGAAAACAAAATGGGATAACAAAATGGGAAATAAAAATGGGAAAATAAAACAGGAAAACAAAAAGTGAAATCAAAATGGGAAAACAAAACGGGAAAACAGAATGGGAAATCAAGATGGGAAAAAAGAAAGGGAAAACAAAATGGGATAACAAAATGGGAAATAAAAATGGGAAAATAAAACGGGAAAAAAATGGGAAAATACAATGGGAAAACAAAAGGGGGAAACAGAATGGGAAACAAAATAGGAAAACAAAAAGGGAAAGCACAGCCGCAGCACTGAGAGCTGGGGATGAGCCTGGAGAGAGGCTTTGTTTTTTCTTTTCCTTTTTTCCCCTTTTTTCCTTTTCCGTTTTAATTCCTTTTCCCATTCCTTTTTTCCTTTTCCTTTTAAAATTTTTTAAAATATTTTTTC
>VZRL01000503.1:0-147610 GCA_013397895.1 Origma solitaria
GAAGAGGTAGAGCTGGGAAGGAGGTAGGGGTGGGAGGGAAATATTTTTAAGGTTTTATAAGGTCTTACTTCTTATTATTCTGCTCTGATTTTGTTAGTAAGAAATTCAGTTAATATCTCTGATTTGAGTCAGTTTTCCCCATGAGAGTATCTAGTGAGGGATCTCTCTCCGTCCCTATCTCAACTCATGAACCTTTCATTAACTTTTTCTCTCCTGTCCAGCTGTGGAGGGGAGTGATAGAGAGGTTTTGGTGGGTGTCTGGCATCCCGCCAAGGTCAGCACACTACAATGTAACTGGATAGTTTCCTGTGTATAAAAAAAAAATCTTGCCAGTCACAGCATTAGACTCAAAGGTATTACTAAAAACCTTCTTTCCTCCTTCCGTACAGTGAATCCTTATTTGCAGTTCATTAACTTTGTGTAAATAACTCTGGCCTACTTTTACCAAGACACTTTATGAAGTATTTCCTCAATTTCTTAAAACAACCACTGGGAAAGAGACCACTCACTTGGCATTCAGGAAGCTAATGTTTCTTCTGGACAAGAAATTGTTCTTTGCTTTACAATGACTTTTATTCTTTGTTTTGCAATGTTCAAGATCTTTTCAGGAAAAAATGTGTATGTGTTTATGTGTCTCTTACCAGTATTGAAATATTTTTTGGCACAGGGAGTCAAACCCCTTCCCACATCCCACACACTTCTTTGAATCTGCGTAGCTTGTTCCAACTCTGCAGACCATGACGGCATCTTTGGGTTATTTGTGGGGATACATCCAGCCACACCTATTTTCAACCATATGCTCAGTAGATGGGCTAATTCCATCATGTTTGCATGGTGCTAAAGTGAATCTACAATGTCTCTTAATGTAAGTTGCATCTCCCACACAGATGCACACACACACGCCAGCATGGTCTGCCTGCTCTTCTGATCAGCCAGCACTCCTGACATCTAAATAAATGCTTGTGACATGCTGTATCAAGCCTCTGCCCTTTGCAGACAGGCATTTACACGAAGGAAGCAAAAAAGAATACATACATGTCTCACATACAAAAACTCCTTTGTTTCACATGCTGTGAGCACAGAGCAGAAGAAAGGAATGTCAGGTGTAAAATACCATACACTCACCTCAGGATTCTGGATTGCTGTACTGATGGGTACAAAAAGCTGCAAGACAGAAAGGATTTAGGACTAATCCCAGACTCATACAGAGCACAGCTTTACCAGGCCTCAACAATGTATAATAAATATGTAATATAAAATACTTATAAACTGTTATTGCATTTTCAGTCCTGGGATCAGGTTTTAGGAATCAGCTGGTGACCCCACTGCAGTTACTGCCATGTTTCTCTAAAGCACCTTAAAGTCAAAACAGCACAAGCTATGACATTCAAGCTATAAATGAGTGATAGGCAGGAAACTAAAGT
The DNA here is from genome assembly GCA_013397895.1 of Origma solitaria. Taxonomy (NCBI): domain Eukaryota; kingdom Metazoa; phylum Chordata; class Aves; order Passeriformes; family Acanthizidae; genus Origma; species Origma solitaria. Next base: position 1,425 of record VZRL01000503.1, read on the forward strand.
CAGTTTTTGACTTATAATAGTGATGTAGTTGGGTGTCAGGGCAGTGCAGGGATGTCCGCCCATGCACTAAAGCCATAAATTCCCTGGGTGGTCCAGGAGCAGGGCATCCAGAGGGTTGAGCCCATGGACTGGTTTGAGACAAAGAACCAGCCTGATGCTTGCTGACTGACTGAACTGTCCCAACTCAGAGCTGTTACAGGTGGCAATTTCAGACAGCTTGTCCCTTTCCCTCCAGTCACACCCTTACATGGCCCTTGCTTCAGGAGAGATCGTGTTTTTGGCACAGATAAACCATCTGTAAACAGCCAATAGAAACTCTCCTTGTACAAATGGCGTGGTGGCTTTGTCTGCAATGATGTTAACTTTCATGTAGGAATGTATTTGGTGTGTGGTTAAGCTATTAAATACATAGAAAATTGAGATATTAAGTCCATACATCTCCAAGCCAGCTGGAGATTCACTGTGAGGATCTGTGCAACTGAATCCCTTTGTCAACTGGTCAGCTACCAACCTGAGCCAAGATCTGAATAAATGAGCATTTTCTCTCTAACAAACACTCTGCCATGATTTTCTCTGAAACAAAAGGCAATTTGAATCAAAATCCCTGTCACACACAGAAGAATTCTCCCTCTGTGTTTTATACTAGGTCTCACCCTCCTGCCTTTTAAAATTTATAATTAATGGTGTGTCTTCTTCTGGAGTGATTAGAGCCAGAATATCCAGAATTATCAAATAGAAGGGGAAGAGAGTTGGGGCTACAATAATACACCCAATCCAGTGATAGAAGAAATGTGTGAGATGGGAAAAATGTGACTGTGGTGAGGGAGATCTGTGATCAAATGGGGAGGATGAGTCAACAGGTCTGACTGGAGTCAGAATCAAGGAGCCCCCTGCAGAATACCTGAGACTGACAGGGAAGATTGAGTGCCAAAGTGCTCCCAAAAGAAGTGCGACATTCTCCACTGAGGCTCCTCACTGCTCATCAATGCAAGAGCTAACAGCTCACTACAAAGGCTGGCCCTAAGCCCATGCAGCCAAACCCCAACAAAGGAGCATGCCCTCAACAAAATGACCATAAACCCCAAATGACAAAAAAAAGACCTTCTAACAAAGGTGCTTGGAAACTCCTCCTTATATCATTAACATTTTCTGATTAAGATAATTAATAAGCATTTTATCCTATTTTGTTCCTCATCTACTTTCAAGCCACCACCAAAGGCAAAATAAATAATGATATTATTTTTTGTTACACAGTCATTTACCAAGAATAACTCTTTCCACCTTTCATATCCAGTAATTTATTATAAAATCCCTCAGCAACCACAATTTTCTGTGCTATTCAGATGCTTGGAGGTTTGCTGTAAAGATGGCAAATAATAGATGTCCTACCATTTGCTACAATTCACTGCAGAAAGGCAAGCCTATATTACTACTCCCCCTTGAAGCAATAGCAAAAAATGCATTTCTGATTTCAACATTGCTAATTCTGTCAAGGATATTTCCTTTGTCCTGCTGGTGTAACTTCTACAAAAGCTAATAAGAGTTTTTTATATAATTCAGAGCAGGCTCTTCTTCCCAAATCCCCTAACTTAAACTACTTCATTCCCTAACTGATCACTAGTGGCAGAGATCCTGAAATATAAAAGTAGCTACTGGTTTGTCTTGACTCAATGTCCAGGCAGATTTTTTCTCACTTTTATCTCCAGATAAATAAATAAAGTTCTGATGAAAACTCAGAAAGTGTTAGGACATACATCATCCTAAAACACTGCAAATACCTCAAGTATTTAATCCATAGTAATTTAATAATAACAATTTCATGTTGCTTTCATGGCTGGGTCTAAAAATAGAAGTTGCTTCATGTGGTTCTAGATGTGTGACTGTTTAACTGATGCTTGAACTACTTGATTCTTAAAAAGTTGGGTTAAGTGTGAACAATTTTTATGTGCTGAATGTAAAAGCTTTACACTAGACATATGTGTGTAAAAACCATTATTCCAGATTTATGGACTATAACATCTTATAACAAATACATAACCCTGCAGGTTAATTTCTTATGCACTTAAGAGATATAAACAGACAATGAGTAGAGGCAATGTGCAGCGTTGGGCTTTTGCCTCTGCACGCAAATAGTAGCATTGAAATAGGCTGGCAGGAGCCCAGGTGGTCAGCACTTTTCCTCAGCCAGCCCTGCTCTGTCATCCCTTGGGCTTTGGCCACCATGCTCCCTGGCAGGTGCCTGGGGCCACTGCCATTCCCTGGGGACAGGAATGCTACTTGCACCTATCCTCTGGAGGGTCACCAGCTGCTGGATGGCAGGAAAGCAGGGTATTTATTGAGTTATTTTTTACTCATTTCTTTCTTTCTTTAATAATTTGCCTTCTGTACACATCTGTTCCCTGCCTTACTCAGGGCACCACTAAGTGAACAATTTCTTGAATTATTTTCAAAAGCCAGCACTGCTAGAGAGGGTGATATTAAAAAAGCAGTACTCAAAAGATTGAAGCATTCCCTGTGTCTCCCTCCCTCTCTTTGAAGTTATGCAATAAATACCGTCCTGTGGCCAAGCTTTAAACCTGAAGGAGTGCTGGTGTTAAAATCCATCTAGTTACACCAGGTCATTCACATCCCATTCTCCAGCTAGGCTGGTATTTGTTGGGGTGGAACAAATATTAGGAAAATCAGTCTAAATGTCTTTGACTTTTCATTAAAATCTATGTCTTGTGAAGGCTTAGAAGTTCTCTTACATGGGGGCAGCTGAGGATGGTCATACATCTTCAGAGGTGAGGAAAGCCTATATTTGGGCAGCAACACCGTCCATGTGCATTCCCAAAAATTGAAAATCTCTGTCCAATTGGGCTTGCTGGCTTCTCATGTAGGTTCACTACATCTGTGGACAATCACCATCTTGACTGCAAACATACCCCAGACTTCTGAGACACTTCTAATAACTTATTCAGAGCAATGTTGAGATATCAATAGGTTCCCCTGCTCCATTTCAGCTCTGTCAAACTGACAGTCAAACTTGCTCAGCACAAGGAGCAGAGCATTGAATTAAAATGATGAGTTGGAACCAAAAGGAGGAAAAAAATGTGAAGCAAAGAAACAAAGAGAAAGAAAAAACAAAAGGAGAAACAAAAGTAAAATTAAGAGAAACGAATACTGTCAGGAGGAGCAAGAGTATTTGCTCTGCTGTTGCTTCTGTTACATTATCTGCTGGTTTAAATTCTATTTAAAAGTAATTCAATTTTAATTCAACATGGAGGAATACAGAAGGCTGTGTAGCTCTAGCTCTTGTAGTCTCAGTTGTTACCTAATTTGAATCTTTCCCTGGAAGGAAAGAGGCCCTCTTCCTTTTGGCTATATTGGCAAACTCTTTTGCTTGCCGATAAGAGATGGACACAGATCAGAAAGCATATAATGGCTTTGCAGGATGCCTCACGACTGCTCATAGGAAATACTCTGGTAAAGCAGTTCAGGAATCATAAACCAGGCTACAAAACTGCAAGGTCAACTAAGAGGTCATGAGATATAGATCTGAGAGATTTTATACTTTTCTGTGAGGTGAATATGTTTACGTTTGGATTCCTGCAAGGGGAAGGTGATCCTTCTTTTCTACTCAGCACTGGTGAGGCTCATCTGGAGCTCTGTGTGCAGTGCTGGGCTTCCCAGTCCAAGAGAGACTCAGGTACACTGGAGTGGCAAAGGGCGGGGAAGAAGATTCAGATCTTGCAGCATCTGTCATACAAAGAAAGAATGAAAGAGCAGGGACTGTTCAGCCTAAAGAAGAGATGGGTTAGGGGGATCATATTAATTGCAATGAAATACCTGGTGGGGTGTGTAGAGAGGATGGAGCTGAACTCAGTGGCACCCTGTGACAGGACAAGAGTAAATGGGCACACATTAAAATACAGAATATTCTATTTAAGTTTAAAACCACTCCTTTTTTCCTGTGAGGGTGGTCATGCAATGAAAGAGATTGCCCTGAGGGACTGTGAAGTTCCTCTCCTTGGAAATATTCATAACCTGACGAGATACAGCCCTGAGCTACCTTCTCCACAGGCGCCTAGCTTTGCGTTAGAACGAGATCATCTCGGGAGGTGCCTTCGTACCTTAATGCCATTCTGCGACTCCATTAACAAGCCAAATGAAAAACAAAAATCAAAAATTCTCCAGAAAAGACAAGGTTACAGCCACAAAAATCTTGCAATAGAAATGTGAAATAGGAATGCTGATATTGTTGATCCAACCTGACTGGAGCTGCATTAGCTCTGAGACTCACATGAGTAATTTTTGAGCACAAATTGCCTCTATGAGTTGTTATAGAAATAAGTATTTCTTACAAAATCTGGGGATAATATTCAGACAACGCGGGCTTACCATAGCATTGGAAAGAATCTGGATGAGCCCATAGTGTATCCAATAGGGGTTTCGACTGACAACATACATATCGAAAGTTTAAGAGAGGACTTGATATTTTGAGGGTTTTTTTAGTAGGAATCACTCAGAAGTAAAAAACTGGAAAGGATTTCTTCTTGTTGGAGGCTTTCATGTATATACTTGAAAGGTGAATTTAATCTGAATTACACTGTTATATAACTGCCTTTTTGCTTTCCATGTTCTCTTCAGCCAAAATTACTAAATGTTTTTCTTTTTTTTCTGAAGGGAAACTGCTATTCAGCCACTAAGTTAAAGGATCATTTCTGAAGAGTTAGATAAAAGCTGTCTGGCTGTTTTCACGTGTTATAATCTGAATGCTCTTTAAAGCAGAAGAAGCGGTATTAAATTTTTGTTTAAATACAGCTTAAGCAAAGTAGGAGTTGTAGAGCTGCAGTACTGTACAAACCACGCAGCAGCACATGCTATGCAAGAAATCCTGTATAAGATCCTCCTGCCATCTGCATTGCAAAATGAATCTTGCAGATCCATGGTGAAGTGTTGTGCTTTTAAGGGCTAATCACTGAGACAACTGGTACATTGTATAGCTGAGAATACCAAGTGTGTGTACAAGGTGAGCAGAACAGTCTGATTCTCACTCCACTTACACCAGCTTTAAGCAAGCACAAATGGTGCCTTTGGTGGTTGCTCCTCAGCTGGTCTGGTGAAGGCTTCCTATCTTCCCTGTCCCATTAAACACAGCACCAGAGAGTAAAGGTAGGACAGCAAGGGACAGCTCATGGTTCAGCTTTCTCTGATTTTGTTCATCTGTACACTCAGCCTTCTCTTTCCACTCTGCTTAGGAAGGGCTAGTTGGGTTATTTCATTGCAAGGTGAGAAGCTGCGCATGGCACATGCCTTAATGCCAAAACGACAAATGCTTTCCCAACTTCTGCAGACTGAACTACAGAAACAAGCAGAAAATACCAGACCACACTTGTGAATGTAAATACAGATGTCACCAGGCATCTAAATAATCCCACTGTGCCATCAGCTTTGAAATCTGTTTATCAACACTGTGCCCTAAGTTTTTCTCAAATGCCTTATTAGCATACATACAGCCAGCGTGGCAAATCAACCTCAACACAAGAACAGTTGCTCCCCAGAGTACGATAGAAATTAAAATAAGCTACCCATTACTTTAAACACGGTATCACATTGAGGAAATTCTTTTGAGGAAGTCAACATCATTTTGATTAAAAAACTCTCATCAGACACTTCACCTTTACTGGTTCCTTCAATGACTTTTTAGGACAGGTTTTACTGATTCATCCTAGCTACTTTGTTGAAATAAATCTTTCTAGCTGCATTTTTCTTACAGGTTACATTGTGCAAGTTAATTAAGTATATTTATGTCTCTTGATAGAGAATATTATTTGAATTTTACTGGAAAATTGAAAGTTTAGCACAATTTTGAAAACAGTATAAGACATTAGAAACTGCAGTTTTCCATGGTCTTTGGTATTTTTTGCAATTAGTCAACAAACTGTATAATTACCTAATGACTTTTTATCCGTGATTCCTTTAATAAGGTTTTTTCTATTTTGAGAATTCATTAGGAAGCGCCAGGGAAATAAACTGGATTTTTATATTTATGTTCTTTAAAGGCACAAGAAAGTTAAATCAGTTCAGGGAAAAAAAAAAAAAAAAGAACATCCCTGAATTCTTCACCAAAACTTAAAGTGATTTTAGCCAGATCTGGGCTGCAGGGCAATCTCTGCTCTGGCAGCTGGAAGCAGCCCCACTCCATTCTTTTGCACTGACCTTGGGGTTTGCAGGGCTGTACCTCTCACATGGTCTAACTAGTCTGCCATGCTTCAGTTTGCTTTTGCACAGTTACCTTTTCCCCTTCTGCACTACCACCACTGTCGACGAGCTCAGCCTTGGCCAGCAGTTCTGTCTTGGAGCCATATGACATTGGCTCCATTGGACATGGGGGAAGTTTTGGGCAGTTTCTCACAGACACCACATCTGTAGCTCCTGCTCTACCAAAATCATGCCACACAAACCCAGTCCAGCAATGCAAGCAGATAGGAGTGAGCGCTGATGAAGTCAGAGACGTCATGCACATTGAGGTGTAGTGGAAGGAAAGAGACAGAGGACACCTGCATCCAGAAGTGGGAAAGGTAATAAAAAAGTTTGCAAAAGATGAAAAAAAGATATTCCATCTAAGTGGAGGTAGAAGCAAAGGTCAGATGAGAATTCATCATTCTCTCAAAAGCACAAGTACTTCTGTGAGAAGAAATCTACAGACTTCTGTTTCCTGAGGCAGAACTAGCAGAATATCATTTGGCTACTGGGAAGAATATTATATGCTATCCTCTATTCTACTCTTTTACAACATATGCCAAGAGAAATTAAAGCTATTTGGAAATTAAGGATAAATTCCATGGGGGAAAGAGGCAATCAATGTGTAGTGTGCCTAACTGGCTGTAAAATTATACACGACAACTAACATGGAGCGTGGCAGTCACAGCAGAAAATATTTCAGAAAAATTCATTTGCAAGTTTGAAGAGGTCCAGGCATGACAATAACATACCAGACGCACAACTTGGCATACTGATTGGAGTGTGCATATCATAGAAACATGGAATTGCAGAACGGTTTGAGTAGGAAGGGACCTTAACTGTCAGCTAGTTCCAACCTCCGTGCCATGGGCAGGGACACCTTCCACTAGACCACGCTGCTCCAAGCCCCATCCAACCTGACCTTGAACACTTCTGGGGATGAAGCATCCACCACTTCTCTGGACAACTTGTGCCTCACGCACAGCAAAGACTGTGATCCAAACCTCTGCTCTTTTAGTTTAAAACCATTCCCCCTTGTTCTCTTGCTACACGTCCTTGCAAAAAGCACTTCTTCGTATTTCTTGTGTGTGTGTTTTTCTGCAAATTTGCACAAGGCAGAACTAGAAATGCTAACGTAGGTGTTGCAAAGTCAACACAGTGAAGTACACTGTACTCCACACATGAAGGATGCCACAACCATTTTGAGATAAAGAAATTGCATACCACTTGCTGTTGGAGGAACAGTAAGTTGGTATTGTGTCGTGTTGCTTCTTGCCAGTCTGCCTGAAAAAAAACGGCATGGATTTGTGGCTGGGTTTGTGAATTAGGAGGAGAGGCAGATTTGGTGGTGCGGATAACTGTTTGTCATCACTGTTGTAGACATGTCTAGCTCATGTCTACTGCAGATATCTATATGAGATGCAGATTTTAAAGCCAAGCTGAGCAATGTTTGTGATTCTGAGAGAGTAACACACAAGTAGACAACTACTTAGGAAGATTGCCAAGGAAAGTATTAGCTGAATGTAACTGATCTATTCCAAATAATGCCCATTTGCCAAGAGGCAAGTTTAAATACAAATACTTCTGGTGTGTTGCAGCAATGATTTTTTGACTGGTTTATTTTCCTCCCTCATAGACAGGAGCTTTATGCCTTGTGCACATACCATTGCATATTTCAGGATCTTCTCACATCCTCCTATTCCCGTATAGGTATGGGCTTATCTTTCATAACCTGTTTCTGGAGTACTCCACAACTCCCTTTAATTCCTACTAACCTGCCAGGAGGTCTCTAGGATGCCTGCCTCTGTTGGAAGCCAGAAGTTTGCCATGTGATGTATTCCTTTCTCTGTAAGTGTCAGAGGTATCCATTGTGTTTTCAGACCCTCCTTCCCCATAGCCATATATTTCTTTTTACCATGCTTGTTTCCCTTTTTTACCCGTAAAGTCACGTACAGATTCAAACATCTTATTTCTCTTCATAACATCAGAGAATCATAGAATTATTTAGGTTGGAAAACAATCACAACATCAAGCTCAACTGTAAACCTAACACTAAGTCCATTAATGAGTCATAGCAGGATCAGGAGAGACCTTTAAAGGCCATCTAGTCCTCTGCCAAGGACAGGGACATCTTCAGCCAGATCAGGTTGCTCAGAACTTCATCCAACCTGACCTTGAATACTTCCAGGCTTGGGGCATCTACCACCCCACTGGGCAGCCTCTGCGAGTGTCTCACCATGTTTATACATTTTTTTGTTCCTTATATCTAGTCTAAATCTGCCTTCTTTAAGGTTGAAACCTTTACCTCTTATCCTATCTTAACATGTCCCTCTTGAAAGCTTGTCCCCCTTTCTTATACTGGCTCACTTCTGGAAAGCTGCAATAAGGTCTCCCTGGAGCCTTCTCCCACACTGAAATATCAGTGAAAAGTATGAATTTAGAAGGTAAACTGCAGCTGGGCAAACCTGATCTTTCACTCTTCTTCTTACTGAAAGACCTGTTTTAATTCTGTCTTGACTATGGACCTTATTCAAAAATAATCTCTACAGCCATCATTATAATCCTCTGTAATTTTCTATTTCAGACATATTAAAATATAATTTTATTGTATTTTATTTATATTTGAAATAATTTATTTGTCAGGTATTGGGGATTTATAGAGAAATGCAACTGAATAAAACACTTGAATGAGTGTCTGATAATTGACAACATGAGCACTGCATGTTCATGCTTTATCTGAGGTCTTTGACAACCAACATATATCACTTTATGTCACTGCTCAATCATATAGGAAGCCTAGGGTACTGAAAGAAATATTATCCTTTAGAACATTAATGAATAACTAAGATCTTAATTTTTCCAGAATTAATAATCACAGAATGGGGTGATCAGCCGGATCTATTATGCAAATCTGATTACATGGACAGTCTTTGGTGATTTCTTTCGCTTTGAAAAATGAGCAATCACAGTTCAGTTGCTTGCTCTACAGAACCTCATAGTCTGCCCTCCCACCACCAATATATGTATCTCCTCATATACTTATTTGACACTGACTTTTCATATTTTCCTTTCTTTAATTCTGTTGCTATGGATATCTTCCCCCATAGTGTCTGCATTGACTCAAATGTGCTGAAAACCTTTGAACATGCAGCACTCTTCCACATCTTCAGGACAGTTTGGAATAATGCTAAACAAACGCAATGGAAAATTGTGTTTATAAAGAAATCCTTTCCGCTCTTTCTGCTCCTTTCAATGTTTGCATGTTAATTTTAGCAAAAAATAAATAAGTAATGTGTATATAACCCTTCTCATACCAAAGCTTCCCAAGGAACTTAAGAAATTACACACAGTCTGCCAAGATTTCTTGTCAAGTGCTGGAGCACAAGTGCCCTGGAGAGGAATTGGCAACCTCCCTGTAATGTCACCTTGTTATTCTTGGTCTCTTACAAAAATGAAAAATAACATTTCAGAATTCAGCACCCAATTACTCTTACTGTATCCAAATAGGATTTAAGAAGCTTCCTGAATGTCCTGCAAAGAACTGTACTTCTCCTGAAGGGCACAGAGGGAGACACAAGAAATTCCCATGTCATGTGAGATGCTGTGCCTCCATCAGTCTTTACTATCCAAACATAGTAGGAGACTCAATTCTATCCAACTGACACGAGCAAAGGAGATCGGTGGAGTAATAACATAGAATTATGTTATATAGAATTATATTATCAGAATAATATAATTTCAGGTATAGAAATGTGGGGGAAAAAGTTAATAGCTATTTCCAGTAGGTATTACAGGATGTCTAAATGGAAAAATCAGTAAACATGATCAGAGAACCTTACTTCCAATAACATGGATTTTTTTTCAACCTGGAACTCAAGCATCAGGTCACCAGTTATCACTATAAAGAGTTTTCATAAAGACTTACTTATGATAATACACTCTCCTCCTTTCCTCATTCAATCACAGCATCTTTTACCAGAATATCTTTAAGTATAGAAATCCTAAATTTATAAATGCCCTAAAGATGTGATTAATTATGCAATCTACCAAGCTGTTCAGTTAGCTCCCATTGGACTACTTTCTTGTGCTTTTCACCTGTTTGGTGTCTTTTTCTGGGTCAAGGGTCTGACATGTTATCTAGTTCGGCACTCAGCTTCATCAAAAATGAAACCAAAAATGGCATAAAAACCAAATAAATCATAAAATAACATAATGTACTATAACATAATTTACATATAAATAACCCAAGCAACCAACCCAACCAAATATTCCTCATGAAAATGCCAGGAAAAAGGTTTCATAACTGCTGTAATGACTTGAGTGTGGCTTAGAATTACTACCATTTTCAACTCATCCAATTGAAATCTCTCTCTAGAGGGAACCATTTGTGTTTCTGAATGAGGTTGGAAAGGACTTCCAAGATCATCAAGTCCAACCTTTGACCAAGTACCTCCATGCCCACAAAACCACACCACAAAGTACCAGGTCCACTTGTTTTCTGAAGACTTCCAGGGGTGGTGACTCCACTATTTCCCTGGGAAGTCTGTTCCAATGCTTAAGCATTCTGTCAATGAAAACTTTTTTTCTAATATCCAATCTGAAGCTCCCCTGGTGCAACTTCAGTTTGTTTCCTCTTGTCCTATTGCTAGATACCTCAACACAACCTCCTGTCAGGTAGCTGTAGAGAGAAATAAGCTGTCTCTTGAGACTTGTCTTTAACCCTTCACCTGTGCCATCTTTTGGGTCTCTCCCCTTGGTTCCATGCACACAGTTATCACGGTAAGAGTGAACTGGGGATGAATCGCTGCTGGCATGATCACGCATGACACCAATGAGGTAAGCACCAGCAGAGGATCCAGTCCATCACTTTTCCTATATTCAATATTGCATTATTTCTTTAATAATGAGAACATAGAATAGCTCAGTGCCAGTGGAACAAACAGTGTTCTGTGCCTATTACACTCATTTTATTATCTCCTTGATCATTTTGCAGTAATCTGTGGATAATTCAAATCCCTGTACTGATCTGAGCAGCATGTGCAGGGATGCACTACAGAGCAAGGCAGCTAATGTCCCTTTGTACGCATTTTACCACAATCATGCCTGGAATACCACGTTCAGTCCTGGGCATCCCTGGAGAGCTCTGAGGGCCAACAATGAAATATTGAGGGCAATAGGCAGAACTCGTTGGTGGGAAAAATAGGCAGCTTGGGGCATGTTCCAATTGATCTTTTATCCAGTTATTTCTCTTCCTTTACAGTATTCCAGGAATGAGCAGATTCAGTTACCAGGGAGGTGACAAGAGATGGATCTCAATTATGAATCATCTTTCCCAGTAATGTATTAAAAATGAGGTAGCAATTAGCAGAACATATCAAACTTCCCTTATTTATTCGAAGACCTGTATTCTAGATTCTCAAAATGCAATACTGACATAAGAGATAACTTTCTTGATAATTAAAGTAAGTTTTTTTCATTTCTTTTCTTGTTTCAGGAATGATGACTATTTACAGCTTTTACAGAAGGACGGTCATTACTTCCATATACCTCAGCGTGAAATATGGAAAATTTCATTGATCTTGAGAAAATAGCTTCAAAGAAAGATGATTGAATTCCTTTTGCTCTGATAAGTCCTGATCCTGCTTTTCTGAAGTGAAGGTAGTTTTGTGAAAACCCTAATGGGGACATGGTTTGTCCTTTAGATAACATTGTTGAATTCAATCAAGTTTAGAAAACATCAGCATTTATTACTGCAAGGCGTAGATATTTTCTTACTATGAAGGAACATCATTTTCTTTTGTCTTTCATAGAATTTCTTTGCAAAAAGAACATTCAATTTAACTTTTCAATCCATAAGCAACTAAGCACTGTACTGCCAATTCTCAATGGGATAGTTCAGAATTGGTGATTGACTACATAGCTATAATTTTAAAAAGATTAATTCACTGGTGACCTAAATACCCACACAGTGGCAAATTGAAAAGTGTTCCTAGGCAACAAGGACCTATCGACACAATGAAAATTCCTCCTTCGGAAATTGCTACCTGAAGTGAAGCAGCAAAGAATATGTATAAGATTTGAAGGAGGAGGGTAAGAAAAAGATGAGCAAAAAACACCCTTATCTTTTAAAAAATCGTTATGTATATTCATATGACTCTAGGTTTTGGGTTTTTTTCCCAGAGAGGGGAGACCTTCAGGTAATGTAAAAGAGAAGTGTTGCCACGTGTGATTAGAGAGAAAGGAAATAGCGTCAGGAGAGTAGAACTCCTTCAAGAATGATAGGTAAAAGCAACACTGTATCAGAAATGTGGTCCTTCTTACAGAAAATTCCTGATCCCCTTGAGTTATTTAAGGTCACACAGCAGTTTCTCAAGGGTAGATATGTACAGCCTTCACAGATCTGGTAGAAAAACAACTTTTTATTATTGCATTAGTGTTGTGCTCCCTGGCATAAACACGCAGGTAGCTGACTGAACACTTAGTGTGCAAAGTCACGGAAGCATCACTGGAGGACAGAACTAGCATATTACAAGTAGCTAAACACTTTTTATTTCTATAATATCCCAGTCCTGAGCCCTCAGGGTGACCTACAAAATGGGTCTTCCATCTCCTTCAAAAATACTTGGGAATTGAAATATGCAATTTGTCACACTGCTAAAATTTGTGGATAGAGAGACACAGCTTTTCTGTCAAATTAAAAGATAGACCTGCTCACTTTGCCACCTTTCTGTGTCTCATAGGAAGCAACAACTGCATCACTCCTTCACTTTCTGACACCATGACCTGTTCGAAAGATATCAGATAGCTGTTTCTTCCCATCTCATGATATCATAACAAAGTCAAATTCAGAAATATTGCTCTCAGTCTCTGCCTGGTATGAAATGCCCTGCTTCTTGATCAGGTCTGAAGAAGAGCTTGTGTCTTTAAAGCTTGTGTGGTCTTCCCACTCTCTCAGGTCCCTACCTCCCATGCCTTATGAAAGGAGCAATGGACACTTCCCACCATAACTCTTCCACTTCAGAATGCTTTCTCCAAGGCCTGTCAGATTGAGTCATCTTCCTTTACAGACCTAATGTACCAAGCTATGGAGGATGCAGTGTCTAAGCTTTATGCTTTAATGATCTCTACTTACACTGTCTTTCATAACAGGAGAGTCATTCAGTAGAAATTGATGGAATAAGATCTCTAGATGTGGCAATTGGAATCATGGAATGAGTGGTGTTGGAAAGGACCTTGAAGATCTTCTAGTGCCACAGACAGGGACACCTTCTGCTATACCAGGTTACTCATAGCCTTGTTCAACCTGATCTTGAACCTGTCCATGGAAATCCACAGCTTTCCCAGGCAGCCAGTTCCAGTGTCTCACCATCCTCCTCATAAAAAAAAAATCTTCCTTATGGCCCGTCTAAATCTACTCTCTTTCAGTTTAAAACTAACACCCTTTGTCTTGCCACTACAAGCTTTGGTAAAAGGCCTTTATCTTTCTTATAAGCTCCCTTCATATATTGAAAGTTCAAATTCTCAAAATTGCCTATACTGGTAGCTACTTTACACTAAAATGGTGCCAAGGAATGTACTTGGTTATTGAAATATGCTCATCTATATTAGTAAGTCATTGACAGGTTTTCTTGGCAGAAGTCAGGAATCATAATTTGCACAGAGCACCCTCAGCAGGCATTCAGCACACAGCACCCCATTTTAAAGGCATAACATAATTTTTTCCTTGCCCAGAGATATTCTAAAAGACATTTAATGTGCTTTTGAAGTAGTTGCAAAACAGAAACCCATAAAATTGTAAGTGAATGAAAGATCACAGTAAGACAAAGTGTCTTTTTTTCTGCATTTTTTGTTTAGTTGCTATCTTGGTTTCAATTTTTTTTTTCCAAAACTGTAGCTGTGTTTCCACATCTGAGTATTAGCACTGGTCATTTTGAACTTCAAATTCTGGTGATTTTTTTTTGTCTTTTAAATCAAAATGTTGTTAATACGGCAGAGTAGAGACATTTTTACCAGAACTTACAGGGAGCTTGCTTCAAAGAGAAAAACTATTACTTGCAACCAGAAGAGATTCACACAACTTACTTTGAACTGAAGATGTATGAGAATGAAAAATATCATAAAAGAAAGATTTCCCCCAAGGTAACTGGTCTCTTTCCTTTTTTTGACATTAGAAGTGATGTTTGACAGCACTAGAATGTCATTCCCGTACAGGCGGCTAAAATTCATCCCGTGTATATAAATTTCAAAAAACATTTGTCTCCCCTTTCCAACGATTTTATGCTTGCTGAACCTTCTGCTAAAATCAGTGTATTTATCTGAAAGAAAAATAAATTTTCTGTAGTGAAAATAAGTGAGGCACTTTATTCTGTCAACTAAGACCACAGGAAATTTGACTAGGAAATTTTGGAATAATTAGCAGAAGGTGGAAACCAAACAATCTATTTTTAGCAAACACCATGCTAAATTTATAAGCTTTCAGTGGTTTAACATTGACCACTGAATGAGTGCTAATTTGTCTGTGGAAGAATACTCAGTTATTAGCTCACTTCTGAAAAGTAAAGAGAGCTTTAGCATTGCTTAATATTGAAGAGCAATATTACATACAGTATATACAGGATTGTTTCTAGAAAATGAACTTTATTCAATCCTTGGTCATATATGTAGAAGTTAGCAATTAATCATAATGCCTTTTCAATAAAATGGCAGAAACAACATATTGTTACACAAAGAAAGTACAAAAGTATAGAATGAGACTGTTCTTAGGCGCTGTGAACCTGTCCATCTTTTCACTTCTGTGGAAAGTAAGTCTGTTGCTTTAAGCAGCATTTTTTATGGTACTTTGGAAAAAAACTTGAATGTCCCAAGTTTCATCAAATAACAGGTATGCCTACCATACTTCCCCCTCCCTGCCTCTTGGCTTTTGCAATATTTATATTTATTCCCATGTTCTTGAGTTTCTCAGCTAAGATAACAGAGTAAACTACAAAACAGAAATATTTAAAGACACCCCAGGAAGACAGCTCACATTCATACATATGAGTAGCAACCGCTGCTTTTGAGTTCATTTAAACTCATAGTATCATAGAATCATTAAGGTTGGAAAATACCTTCAAGATCATCAAGTCCAACCTTTGACCAAATACCACTCTGCACACTAAACCATGTAGTGAAGTGCCACATCTACTCATTTATCGAACACTTCCAGGTGGGGTGATTTCATCACTTGCCTGGGGAGCCTGCTCCAATGCCTGACCACACCTTCAGTGAAGAAGTTTTTCACTAATACCCAACCCAACCCCCCCCACCCCGGTGCAACTTGAGGCCATTTCCTCTTGCCCACTCTTAGAAAAGACCTCTAAGATCATCAAGGCCAACCATGTCCCTAAGTGTCCCACCTACATATCTCTTAAATACCTCCAGGGATGGTGACTCATGTAAAATAACATTTTATCACAATATCTACAGTCATGTTTGAATGAAGACTCAGCCATAAGTTGAAATTATCAACAGCAAATTTTGCAGAGAAAATAAAAGTTGACAGAAAGAAAACCCAATCAGGACACATCTACACCTAGATGAGAAATGGTTGCTAGATTACAGTGAAGAAAAGAGGTGGCTGGACTTAAAGATAGGTAGCTCTAGTTCATGCATCTTCTCCAGCTTCTTCACACTTGAGGTTTATGCTGTGTTGACTCAGTCATTTGGAAGAGGCAGATACAGTCGCTCTTGTTGAATACATCTGCTGTAATGAATTACTATATGATAGCTGGTACATGAAGTGGAATCTGAGCCTTTTTCCTCCCTCTCACCAGGGCGTCTGGTGTCACAGCTGTCTGTCTCGAGGAGATCTACAGAGAAGATCATAACAATTCTCTTTCTTCTCCCATTTTTTTCTTGTAAGTTGTAGGATCTGAAGGTTAGAAACATAAAACATTAGATACTGAACAGTTTATTTTTTAATTATTAATGTCTTGTCCAGTACAACAAGGCTTCTGTATTTTGTAGTCCAATAAACACTATATTTACAGGGTAAGATTAATCCTAATTTTTTTTCCAATGAAACAAATTTTTTTTCCTACAAACAAAGAGCATCACTGCAGCTGTTCTTTCAGGTTTTGATCTTAGAGGTGGCAATAACCTAAAGAAAAATAATATTTAAATTGTAACGATGCAAGGCCCAATTATGTAGAAAAATACAGAAATAATATTTAATTTATCTATTCATCTATTGAAACTATAATGAATAATTATTTAGCATGAGAGCCTCTATTATACAACCAATCTTGTTCAGCTCCAAAGAGATATCAGCAATAACTAATCATGAAGCCTTTTGTCAAATAACAGGATATAGAACACAGCTGGATTTTCAAGATGAATGACAGATTAGAAATAACTTTAAAAATCTTAATAACACTGCATTGTAGTTATAAAAATATATTCACTCATCTAATCATTTTATAGCAAAGTGCACCCCTTCAAAATTCTTGCACATAAAACCTTTGTGTTATTCCATCACCTCTAACTTCTGCATGTTGACACATTCCTCTCACAGTAATGGTTCTTCATATAACCCAGAGACTTATAAACTGCTTTCACAGGTAAAACATGTGGCACCTGGCCCCAACAGATGCTCAGCCTGAGGCCAGTTGTTCCTAGTCATCTCTAGGATGATCAGTCCCTTGAGTAATATCCTCCGCATCACTGAAACCATGCTTTTCCTTTTGAAGCCTTTGTATCCATTCAGTATAGTACTGGATCTGTGTGGCAAGGTTTTGGTAGCAGGCTGTCTTCTGTGAGAGCCTGCTGGAAGCTTCCCCTGTGTCCAGCAGAGCCAATGCCAGGCGGCTCTGCAAGTTGGCTGCTGGCCAAGGCAGAACCCACCAGGGAATGTGAGAGTGCCTCAGGGATACTGTCCTTAAAAAAGGGGAAAAGTTACTGCACAAGAACAACTGCAGCCAGAATAGGGAGGAGTGAGAATACGTGAGGGAAACACGTATCCCTGAGGATCCCAAGGTCAGTGCAGAAGGAGGGGCAGGAGGTGCTCCAGGCATGTGAGCTGAGATTCCCCTGCAGCCCCTGGTGCAGCCCATGGTGAGGCAGCTGTGCCCCTGCAGCACACAGAGGTCCACAATGGAGCAGAGATCCACCTGCAGCCCATGGAGGATCCCTTGCCAGAGCAGGGGGATGCCCAAAGGACGTGGTGACCTCATGGAAAGCCTGTTCTGGGTCAGGCTCCTGGCAGGACCTGTGACCCCACAGAAAGAGGAGCCCATGCTGGAGCAGGTTCGCTGGCAGGGCTTGTGACCCCATGGAGAACCTACACTGGAACAGTTCCTGAAGGACAGCAGCCTGTGGAAGGGACCCACACTGGAACAGTTCATTAAGAGCTGCTGCCCATGGGAAAGACTCACGTTGGAGAAGCCCATAGAAGATTGCCTCCCGTGGGAGGGACCCCACACTGAAGCAGGGGGAAAAGGTGTGAGTTCTGCACCTTGTAAAGCCCTGGTCCTTCCTTGGTGAGTTTATTTAAACTCTTCTACTTTAAACTCTTCTTCTTTATTTAGATTCTTCTACAGGAGTCCTTGCTTTCCCTTAATTTCATTGTCTCAGTCTTTGCTGCGTCATTATTTTGATTGATGACTAAACTACTACCTTATATTTTTCTGTGTGGGTAGGATATTTTCAATAAAGGAAGTTCAGTGACACAAGCTCCCTACTCAGGTCTCCAGAGGCACTTTGCTGCAGCTGGGACTGTGCAGTGATTAACAGCAACTGTGCTCACTTTGGCCTCCTTTTGGTCTATTAACTGTCCATAAACAGAGGGCAATTTCCAAACAGTCATTTTTCCCTGTCCCAAATTATTTTCTTACCGTGTTTTATGCTAGTGCAATTCTATTGGTATTGTTTACCCCTTTTGAGAGGAACACCAGATTTGGAATCTGTAAATATTAAAATGCTGCAATTTTCTAAAGAATGGTTCAAAACCTCTCATTACGTTCATACTTATGCTATTTAAGAAAAAAATCCTTTTTTTTTTTTTTTTTTTAATTTCTAAAGACATATATTCAAATGCAAAACAGTTTTTAAACTTCACTTTCCAGGACAAGCTATAACAGTTGTGCCAATGGGATGGATATTCAGGTGAATTTTTTTTCTTCATCTGCAGTGTAAAAATTAAAGCTCCTGAGTGGGCTAAGAGTTTCACATTCACAGTTTGCCCTCATCATCTAAGTGCATATTCGTCCCTGAAGCAATTGCTGCTCTGATACTTTCAAGGCAGAAAAGGTTGTTTGGTTTATTCAGAGTATTCCATAATTAAAACAAATGAAGCCTTCAGTGTGAGTTATTAACTTGGTGGTAGAAAGAGACGTTTCTTATACAAAAAACAATTATATCAGATGTGATTCATAAAATTTTTAAGCACACAATATTATCTCACTACAGTAGTGTTATATTGCAATATTGTCAATCCCACACATTAAAAAGTACTTCCTTTCACATTACTTTAAGTAAGACAACTGATAAATGTTTACTTGCTCTTTCATAAGGCATGAAATGCATTTTTATATTTTCAGGCATTGCTGTCCAAGTATTTAGAAGCAGGCCACCGGAAGATGGAATCTGAGGCGTTGCTCCAGCTCCAGGGGATGGACAAGGAAGACCTCCATTTCACCACTAATTACAGAGTTACCACCTCTCTGATCTGCTGCCTCTGAGCCAATGAGCACACCCTAAGACCTACTAGTCAATAAGACCCATTATTTAAAGTGCCACCGTTTAGTGGGAAATGTATATGTGAAAATAATGGATTCTCAGCATTATGAAGAGTCAGTTCTAAGCTACAAGAGCCTCTTTACTGGCAAAATAAGTCCCATGATCTATGATGAACAAAAAAAAATTCAGAGTTATACTCTGCCAGGACTAAGACTCAAACCCTGTCAAATTCTCCTTGTTTTCAGTTATGTGGAATCAAATCCTTTTCAATAGCTGAACAAAAGCCATTGCTATGCTTTATCTTCATTCCCAAAATAAAAATATTGCAGGTTAAAAAAAAATCAACAGACCTGTCAATGACGGCAAATAGAAGAGAATTATAGATAAATCACTGAACACCACATTTTTCTGAGTAATATGTAGCTGATTTTAAGCAACATGAGGCCAAAGACAGTGGCTATGAATTATGTCTACTTAATGAAGAAAAGGCAACAGATTACAACATAGAGAAAAATATTATGGGATAGTTACAGTTTTGAAATGTTACAGTCAACAAGAAACACCATTTAATTACTATTGAAAATGACATTTTTTGGAGGCTGTGTGGCTGACTTGATTTTATCATAGTTGAGGATAGCATAAAATTCCCAGTCCTTAGTATGAGCACGTAAAAGTGATCTGTCTGATGTCAGGCTCTTCATTAACCTGCAGACGTGTGACATACCTGAGGAATTCGGGCTCAGAGATACTGCTCTGAGAGCACAGTCTGCTCAAGACAAGTGACTCGAGCAGCAGGAACAGAAGGCTTGCATATGCCCAAATACACTCTTCTCTTCCTCTCTTACACCAGAGACTCCTTCAGAAGAAGCATTAAGGCCTTTGCTTATCTGAAAATGTCTGAAACAAAACACGTACATACATACATATATATATATACACACACTTATATACATCTATGCATATTTATGGATACAAATATATACATAAGTGCAAAAAGTACCTATGTTTAAGCAAAAGCTTTAAAATTGTAGAGCTAAGTTTGGTTCTGCACTGGGACAAGCAAGGAAGAAAAACAAGGTCTTTGTTGCGATCAGGTCTTCTGTATTCACTTTTCCTGTTTTCCCTCTACTTCTTACTTTTCTAAATTGATACCTACTTCTTTGTAAAAATCCTTAGTCATAAGTATGTTGTTTGCCTAGACTTTTCTTTCATGCCTCATCCCCCTCTTTTTCACTCCCAATTACAGTGTTGGCTCTCTAATATATGATCTAGAACTGAGTCCAGGTTATTCTGGTTGGTCCATCAAGTCTCATTTTCTATAAAGAATTTTCAGGGGAGTCGATTTTTTCTTATTGTTGTATCTTGGTCACAATAGCTTCTTGCCTTCTGGTAAAACAAGAACAGAAAGCTGGGATAATGTCATCCCTGATCCAATTTGGGAGAAACAGCAGAGTTGCATGAAGGATTAGTTTAGACCAGAATGTTCAGCCTAGATAAACAATGACCACAGGGACTATATTAAATCAAAAAATATCTGAAGGTAGAGAAGTAGTGTGAAAAAGCAGGACACAAAAGAAATGGTTTGTACCTTCCAAAGCACAATACAACATTTTTCCCATATTAGTTCCTTTCCAAGTAATAAAAATCCTCTTTTCTTGAAAGTTACTGTATAATTTAAATTTCTTTTTTCTTATAAATTTTTTCTCATTGATACAAAAAAAATAGCAAAGGACAGGGAACTATCGTACAAAAACGTGTTTTATCCTTTTAAAAGACAAGGAAAAAATGAGGGACATTATGGTCATAAAAATATATGTAACAGACACAAGTTCAGAAATTTGTCAGCAGCGGTAATACAGAGTTAAATAACCTTAGAATTTCAGTTCCAAAAAATGCTATTGTCTTGTGGGTAAAGAGTGCAAATCCATGAAAAGCCCGGTCACTTTTAAAACCACTATAAGCACATACAAACACAGCCTTATAATCATTGATTGATTCTTGTCCTCTGTTGAAGGAAACAATGAGATCAACCATGAAAATAATTCCCTAAAGATTTCATGCTTGAAAAGACAAAGACAGATAGAGAGAAGGAAAGTTTCACTTTGCATTTGCTTTTTCCACCCAACTTTGCAGGAGTTCAGGGTTCGGACATATGGTGCAGTATGTGCTATCAGTAAAATGACAGCTACTCTTTCACCCTTGGGCAGCAAATGGAAATGTGGCTTGTTTATAGGCCAAATTCTAAAAATAACAAGTGTTTCTTTTAACATGGCAGAATAGTGTGACTCATGCATCATTCTGACATAAACATGACATCTGTTGCAGTCAAGTCATTATGTCCAAATGCTGAAGTCAGATGCAGTTTGACCATTTTCAAAATTACTTACCAATCTATCAAAATTATTTAGGCATCACTAGGAAAAATAACAGCAATCTGGAGATCATTTCCGAAATATTAGGTGCCGGTTTTATTAGGAACTGAAATCTGAGCTATGAATACAACCAGTGAAGTCATAAATGTGTTAAAAGCAACCCACAATCACTCATGTCATGCTATTATATAAACTTCAATGCCTGGGCAACTTAATAGCTTATTTAATGGTTAATGTACTGAAGTGCATGAAGCACCTATTACCACCATAAATCGCCTACAGGACACTGAGTAAGCAACTAGCAGCCTCTTTGCCTAACCTGTCCATCCACAAAATGGAGGTGATGACAATGCTTTCTGTGTCGACAAGGTCTTCCCTTTCAAGCAGGAACTTTCACCAAGAGCTTTCCAAAACTTACGTCTCTAAGATGACTGTGAGTAGTTATAGCTAATTGCCCAAGATTGCTTTGTCACGAATGGAAAGAGATAAGTACTTTCAGGGACAGCTCTCCAAGAAAATGAGATAAATCACCTTCTGGAAGGATGTCCAGATGGCTATTAAATGAATCCAGGTGAGTAGTTCAGACCTGTATTTTTCAGCTACACTGAGAAGTTCAGTCAGCTCTGGCAGTCTGGGAGGATGAGGACTGGAGCAGGCAGGAGGAAGGGACTCCCTCTCACTCTGGAAGAAGACCCTTTCTGGTCAGGGGAGTAAACGTGACAGACGTATAGGGTCTGTCTGCCATTGTTTTTCATTGTCCTGGGCTTGGTGAGCATTTTGCATGTAAATCACCCTCTCTTTGTACACTTTTTTAATTAATATTGTTGTTGTTACTGTTTGTTTCCTTAGCTCATTGCTGTTTCCAGTAAATTGTTCTTATTCCATCCAATGATCTCTGCCTTTTTTGTCTCCAACCGGCGGGTGGGTAGGGGAGCAGCATGTGGCTTTATTTTTAGTTGGATTATTAAATTGGGGGATACCATTCCTAAACCATGGCATTCATCCCACTGAACAAAAGTGTAGATGCACTAAGCAGAATATATTTTATTACAGTACCAAAAAGACTGTTATTACCACCACTAAGGATTTTTTTAGCAGATTGACATAATGGAGAAATTAATATACAGACGTACCAGCCTTTCATGTGTCCTATTACACATCTTATAACATTGCCTGAACTGTGTCATCATGCCAAATCTTTCCTTTATAAAGACTTTTTTTTAAAAGAAAACCTTCTATTTTTGTGGGTGGGATTTGACAGGTGGGTGAAAACCCATGAAATTAGATTAACTTCAAAGTAATTTAAGGAGAAAGCAAAGCAGACCTGTAACAGCAGTTGTTTTAATTTGAGCACCTCTCAGTCCCATTTCCCCTTTGAGGAGCTCTATGCTTTCAGGAAAATTTTTCACTGTAGATCTGACAAGACAGTAACAACAACAACCAAACAAAAAACCCAGAACATAGCAAATAAATTCAAGCCCAAAAAGAAAAGGTGCTTGCACTATTCCACGCTACTGCATCTTATTAAATTTTCCAGACTACGCCTTTTTATGCTCTCCTTTATAGGAAAATTATTGTCGTTTCTTACTAAATTCATACTAGTTTTTGCGCCAGGCACACAGCTACTTTCAAGATGTATAATTCACCAAGGTAAACATTAGGATTATTTCCATCAACTCCTGGAGTTTTCTATCTGATGGAAATTGTGCAGCTGCACACAGGGGCTAGATTTAGGCACATTATGGAGACAGTACAGTTATAGCAAAAATGGAATGTAAGTTTCAGGTCGGAAAGATGAGGGAAGTAAGGAAAAGCGTGGTGGTTACTGGTGGTTTGGAGTACAAGAGAGCTGGGAGCCACAGAACACATCTATATGGATCTGCCATCCAGACCTAGGGCCTGTATTCAACAAGGATGTGGTAAATATAAGACCATATGGGCAATGAAATTTAAAAACTGCAGCCACTATAAACTTGCACTTCTTTCTGTTGTCTGAAGTGTCTCCAAGGACAGTATTTCACCACTGCCATTATTTGTATTGGGATCTTATCTAAAATATTAATAACTAGCAAGTGGTCCTGAGAATCCTTGAGTCTGAGGTGTTAATTGAGATGGTGAAATGAAATCTCATCATCTAATAACAATACACAGGGAAGTTTGCTGTGTCCATGCAGGTTCTTCTAGCAAAAGGAAAGAAAATATCCTCTGTTCTTATACAAGAATTTACTGTTCTGTATTTTCTGACACATAAACCCAGTAGGAATTTGATGCTAAGAGAAAAGTATTTTCATGCCCCATACTTGGAAAATATCATACTCTTTCCAATCCTTTACATTTTATCAAACAACAACATTTTCAATTTCCTTTATCTAATTTATAAAAAGAGTTCCTTAAAATAAAATTACTGGCATTGATTTGCTTGCAACCCACTGTTAACATGATTTGCTTCATTAGAAATGATTAGCAGAAGTCCAATCGTTGCTCAGTAAGCAATAAAATCTAATTTATCACTTCAATAATACTACTTTGCGGGATGCCAAACAGTGGGAAATTTTTAAATCAGGAGAAAAAGAGCACATTTTCCTCATATAGATAATGACTGAAACTTCTGATATCATTTCTGTAGAAAAGAAAAACATAAAAATACACTTGAATTGGAGTGCAGTTGTAAAGAGTAAGTATCCCTGATGTCTTTTGCCTTTGATGATTATTGGTCTTTTTAGATTGCAGATATTGAAAAAAAGGGCTTGTCTTTTATTTATGGACCAAACTACAGGGAGATATTCCATTCTATGAAAGCAGATCATCCAAATAATCTGAACATCAGAAGAAATATTCACATTTAAAATAAATCTGTGCACCCATGGAGCAACTATTTTCTCATTTTTCTGACATAAGTTTCATGAGTATGCATAAGGTTTATGATTTTTCAGCAATGTAATTTAAAAACAGGGGGAAAAAGGAAAGCAAGACATTTTTTCTGAACAGGTATTGGAAACTATTGCCAGAAATTCAAAAATTCCAAGCTTCTTGCTTGCTACTGAAAGAAAAACATGACTCCTACCTGAATCAGAAGAGGTAATTGTAAACAAGGTTTTTCTACTATGCTAATCAGAATATAATTTTAATTTCATGGAAAGCATTCAGAAACACTGTATTATCATTCACCTAGGATTTATTTGAAGTGGAAGGATTTATTGCTATGAGTGTGCTGGTTTATTTAAAGTGGTACCAGTCTCTCAGCATGGAATAAGGTACTTATCCTGGTATAATTTGGTTCAATTTATTGATATTTTCATGCAGCCACCATGGAAGAAGCAAAATGTAACAGTTGCCAATGCATTACATTTCTATCCCCTAAACCACATACCACATACCACCACTATCTAATTCTATAAGTCAGTGTAACTTCCATCAAGTTTAAGGTTGTAGTTTTTATATAAAAGGTTATCATTTCTTTGAATTTTCCTATCTGCCCCTCATTGTCAAAGATGTATCAAGCTGCAGTTCATGTTCAGTGAGAAAGGGACAGGGTAAAACGAGTACTTTTAAACCTTCCTTCCCAAATGTGTCAGGATCTGTAATAAAGAAAAGAGCAAAGAATCTCTGCCATTACAGAAAAACTGAGGGTGCAGGGGTTACCTCTGACAAGGCACTTGAGGACAGAAGAGTGAGGGATACATAGACAGAGCGAGGGAAGAACAGAAGGAAGGAAGACCAGCTCTTCTAATCTTTCTTCTCCATTTCCTTCCATATCCTCTGCTCTGCTCAGAAGATGTCTTTCTAAGCTTGATTATTAANAAAAAAAAGAAAACTGATGTGAGCAAAATTTGGAACAGGTCAAGCAGCACCAGCTTGGTTTTATTAGAAACTAGACTTTAAGACAAACTGTTGGAAATGCTTCTGAGACCCAGACTGGGGGAAAGGAGCAGGAAGAAATAATTGGGGTGAAGGGAATCGCTTCGCTGTGAAATCGTCTACCTAAATTAGAGAATCAAAAGCCTGAAGATAATAACAAAAACCTTCACTCCCACTGCCCTTTGACTGGCTAACATAGTACATTGCTACTTGAGATACTGAAAAATGTAGTCCTTAACTTGAAAGCCTTTGTCCTGAGAGCAAGATTTTAAAATAAGAATAAATCTGCCCAGGAAATTCAGCCTTCTGCATACCTCGAGGAATGGGTAGTGATGGTTCTTTGATGTTCAGTCTCTTGGAAGGCAACTTAGATCACATTTGTCCTTCCTCCTGCCTGTGGCATTGGCTTCTAAGAGAGTTGGCCTGCTTAAATTTTAGCTTTGAATTAAGAAGTTCAGTAAAGGAGCATTGAAATTTGTTCCCAATCTGACTTTGAAAGTCAGTGCTCAGCTTCAAAAGGAAATCTAGCTGCCCATGAATGCTGCCAAGCCAAACAGCTAGGCAGATGCTGAAAGAAGAAAAGAGGGACTTAAGCTTCTTTTTCTGAACAGGGAGAGAAGAAAGGAGGAAGCAAATAAAAATGTGAAGAAGGGAATGAAAAACTGTGAGGAAATATGGGGGGAAAAAAAGAAAAAAAAAAGAAAGAAAAAAAATAAAAGAGAGGAAGGAGAACTGCCATGATAAACACAAAATAGGCTGCAAAACAGCCATAAGAAAAAAAGAAGCTAAGAAGCTACACTCAGGTGTCACCTTTGAGGCACAATGCATCAAACCGCCCTTCACAGTAGTTACTTGATTCATCTTTGTGGAAGGCTACAGTAAAGTGAGAGCCTAGTGAAGAATTTATTTCCATTTCCTCTTGTTCTTCAGACAGTTTTGGCCCTGCTCTCCTCTTGCCACTGAAATACTGCATGATACTGTGGTAGAAGACTGGCTATTTATTGCCCCCCAAAGTGATTTGTTAACAATACTTTTAACCTGAAATACCCTGAATCTCCTACTCCTCACCCAGATAGCTACCTTCTCTTTGCACCTTAGCTGTTCTCCAAATGTGCCGTAAGCTGGATGTGTTCTCCAAACCATGAGGTGGACACCTCACATTTTGTGACAGCTTGTCCTACGTGGGGGTCATCCTTCTGCTGACAGCAGGGAGCACTGCAGAACTTTTGTTACAGCTGGAAGACCCAGTTGGGAATATATGAGTCTGTTCTCTGCTTCTGGGTTATTCCCAGCGGATGTAACTAAGCAGATGAATGATTGGAAGAGTGTGAAGACATTCTGTAGTTGTGTATTTAATGGGTGTCTACACAGTTGGAAGAAATCAATACAGTAAGAATTTCATCTGAAAATACTCAAATCAGTAAACATTTCATCTCAAATACAATATCCCAGCTAAAGATTATTCCAGCTGGGACATCACTTCTTGAATACTTGATTACTTAGCTATCTCAAGATACTTTCGAGAAATACAGAACTAGTGCAGACTCAGGATTTTACTTCCAAATTATCTCTGCGTAGTTTCATCCCTTCACATCAACATACAATAAGACCTAAAATTAAAATGATGAAAGACCTGATGGCTACTACAGGTACCCAGTGTGGCACTACCTGAGCCACTTCAAACATGAAAGAAGCACGTTTTTTGGAGATAGCACCCAATGAACACAGCGATATCACTTCTGGACCCAAATTGATACACAAATGCAGCACCCACTTTGTCAGTAATCTGTGTGGGTCAGTTTTAACTTGTGTTCCTGCTCTCCTGCCCGTACAGTGCAGGCATGTCATGAGCCGTGCAGTGTAGTTTTAAATTCATCCTGTCTTGGGGACTATTTAGGAATACTCAGAAAAACTCTACAGAGGATTTTCAGAAAGAAGCAGGAATTGCCCCAGTTTTGGCTCTGTTGTAATTATCCAAGCCTGACTTTGCAGAAGTTTCCCTGAAGGACAAGGTGTAGCTAAATCACTGGAACACAAAGAAAATGAAAAATGGTGCATCTCCTGACAGTGAAAATGAAAGAGGGAAGAATCATTCTCAGAGGAACAGGGAATTGAGGATGGTTTAGGAGCAAGGAGAGTTAGTGACAAATAATGCTCCCAATACTCTTCCACCACAGACCATGGGCAGCATTGGAAACAACAGAAGCAGCGATATGCAGTGTGTGGTGACAGGGGATCACCGTGTGAGCCAATGGTCAAATCAGTTTCTACTACAATGTGCCAAGAAAGAAGAGATATGCTATGGAAAATAGCTATAGAAAATCACCTACCCATGGTGCAAATCACCTACCCATCAAATTATGATGAATATATCATCATAATTTTTTACTTTTAAAAAATTTGTGAAAGGAATAATATTTTTATTTAAATATTTTTTTTTGTCTCAAAAAATCTATTTTTTCATTTGGAACTAAGTTAAAATATAGATGTCACCCATTTTATGGTATTTCTTGGCAGTAGGCAAGATAAAACATTTCAACACGAACATTTTGTAACTACTGCTATGTAATACTTAAATGTAAAATCTGTAAGTAATTAAATATTTCTGTATTTAAAAACTGTGACAATGGTAGATATGGAAAAATTTTAGTCAAGCTTTTTTTCCTTAATAAAATAGAGTATTAAAACATGATTGTGTTTTGCAATACAAAATGACTGAAACGTAATTATCTTCTATGAACCTTTCAAATCTCTCTTTTTATACTTCATCCCGGTACTTTTCCATTTGTTATTTTTTATAGAACCATATTAATGGAGCTCCAATTATTTTTAATCATCACCATCATCTGAATAATTTACCTAAAATCTTTCAGTCTTATTTTCCTGTTCTGACTATTTATAAAGGGTATGCAAATACTCTGAGAATTAAAGAAATACACCATGTGCTAAGAGCTAAGCACAAATGTCTTCTAACTGTGTGTACAAACACAAAAATTATAGACATTTGAGGAAATACGTTCTTCAAGCAATTTGTTCCCAGGGGTCTTCTACCCCTCCAGATGATAAAACAAAGGAAAATAAAGAGGGCTTTATGCCTTTTTGCTCATTTTCCCTCTTGCATGCTTTACCCCAAGGACTGAATACCTGGTTTCTGTCTCCTGTTGCATACAGGCAGGGAACTGACATGGCACAAGGAGCTCACAAGAGATGGAGGTGGCATATCATCCACATCTCCTCCTCTCCCGCTGACACGGAAATCTCTTAGCACTGGGAGCCTCCTGTAGTATTTCCCATGGGGAGATATTGATAGAGTCAGAAACGGAGCTGCAGAATTTTCATGTTGCCAGGAGATGTGCTTTGCACCATGGCTCTGTATTTTCTTTATCTTTTGCCTGCAAGCACTATTATCATCAAGAAACGGATGTTGTTTTCTAAGTGCAAAATAAAATGCATTGATTGCGAGCCTGTAAGTCCAGGATAGAAAAGTAAAAGGAACTTTTTGGCTTCACCTTGCCCAGAAAGAGGAGATGGGTGTCAAATGTGGTGATGTCTGAAACATCACCTTGACAAGTGTTTGCAGGGAAATCAAAATTTCAGCTGGACTGCACAATTCTGCAGGCAGACCTGATGGGAAAACACAGGCAGCTGTGGGCATAGAAACCTCCCAGGATTACAGAGAGCTGTGAAATCCCTGCAGAAACAGACTGACTCACTCACACTACCAAATGCTGGAGATGAAAAATACTATTTGCCACAACCCGCAGAGCCTAATACCTTCACTTCTAACTTGGTGCAAACTCTTTCTGCACAAGAGAGAGGTGCAAAGCTTGAGACTTGCAATAGATTCAGGGAAGAAAATACCCAACCTTCCCTGGAAATGACAAATAATGACCACAGCAGCCCACGAGGGCATTATTTTGCATACCAAATCAGGAACTTTCTGTCAAAGTTGGCACCATATGCAAGGGGCTGAGCAAGGCAGGAAAGGCATGGCAACATCAAGCACACTTGTAGTCTCTACTACAGGAGAGAAAAGCTCATTTCTTTAAACAATATCAACAGACCAGATCATCATCAACCTTTATTTTAAAATCCAGCAAACTTCTTGAACCAAGGGAGCATATGGCAAGAAAACAGAAAAAATGCAGAAGTAAAAATACACAATAATTATCCCCTTGGTGAGTTAAAAAACACAGTACATTTAAACCAAAAAAAACAAACAGGAAAGATAATAGGACCTGTCAAGGTTCCGCTGATCAAGAAACAGTGACACACAAAGTCTCTTTATTACAAACAAGCCCCAGGCCTACTTGAACTGCTGCATTTGGAAACTTCAACCTGTCTCGTCTTTGCCATCAATTTACGAGTTATTATTGACAGCCCAAGTGAAGAACTCTTCTCTTTTTTTTCCTAACACAGCTTCTACCTTTGCCTTGATTACAATTCTGAGGGCAAGTACCAGCACAGACAGGAAACTGTAACAATAAATAATCACAAATTTCAAATTGAAGATTTAAAAAAGCCCCATCAGTTTAGTCTCAGAAGAAGCTATTAGATGAAGATAAAACCATAACTCTCCAAGACACATATTCTGAAATTTGTCTGTTCACAGACATGATGAATGCAATGAGAATAGGTTTAGAAAATTTAATTTGTAGTCCACTGTTTTCAGAGCCTTTGTGATCTAGAAAACTAACTTACACTTAAGAAAGCTTCATTGTAACTATGCTGTTGTGGCATGAAAATAATTGTACATTTTTCATCATATTGGATTTACACATTGGAACAACCTGTCAGGATTGATTCCGATTCAGGGATAAATGCATCATGCATGATGTTTGAAAAACAAAAAAGATTTTACATCTATTCAGCAGAGATAGCCATCAATTTTCAGCATTCACTCTTTATTAAAAGAGTTCTGCTGTTGTTCTAACATGTTTTATTTATAAATAACCCACTGGAATTTCACATGTGCCACCACATTACATCTTATTAGAGTCAAACAACTAACAATACTGAATGCCAGTCCCTGAAAGGGAAACAGGCAGAAAATGGGAAATGACAGAAGAGATATTTCTGTCCATCCCTGCTTTTGCTCCCCTTCTCAGGAGAGTTCAAGGCAGTGTGCTCATTGGACCTCTGTCTAACAGTAAGAAATATATAACATTAATGTTACAAATACTTCACATCATTAATAAATACAGAATAGATAAATCTTTTATGAACGCCCCATTGTAAGGAATTTTTGTATGTTGTTCAGGCTCCTGGTCAGGTTTCAAAATATCTTTTCACTCCTTTGACAAGGTCTGTTTGACAATGGAGGAAACTTGTCCTTCAAGCTAATAATCATACAACCACAAGCACAGAGAAGGAGCATATGTTCTCTGTTAGATATTCCTAATCAGCATGACACTTCAAATAAGTTACTTTATACAGCACAAAAATGACCTTGGATTATTACTTTGACTCGCATTTTATGTTGTCAGCCTGCAGAATTTTAATTAGAATTGAGAGTTCAGGAAATCACTATATTCAATCCATCAGCTTCTTACAACCCTGAAAATTATTGTAATTTAAGCAGTATCAGAACAGGAAGAGGAGGTTTGAGGTATCCTTTTCAGGAAGTTAGGTCCACGATATTTATAATAGGCAAGGGGATACTTGTAATTAATTTTCCTCTCAAAGTATTCACTTCTGACTGAAGCCTTTAAGAATCTGAAAAGCCTTATACAGCTGTCAGTGCAAAAATAGAATGGCTACAGAATTAATCAGGCAAATGTTCTGTCCCGTTTCTGTCCATAGGGCTGAATGTGTAACTCCCAATATTTCCTGTTTTGGGAGTCAAATCTGCACTTGTTTTAACACACCATTTTGTAGAGGTTGGAAGGCAATGGCTGAATCTTTTCTTCCTTGATATGATTGTTTTCATTTTTACAATATTTTACAATACGATATCCTAGTAAACTCCCATCCCCTCAGATGGAAGTTGGTGTGAGCTTGACACATGAGGTTTTTTGTGTCTTCCAATACATTCCACCGGAATTCAAGCATTATCATCAGACCAGTTATGCTGCTAGTCCAGAATTCTGTGCTTGACAAAGGCTGTGGCCATGTGTGGTAAGAAACCCTGCAGGCAGCCAGAGTGAAGAGTATGCACCAGGGACTATGACCTCTGAAAAATTAAAAATCAAGACATGCCTCTTTAGTATCCTGTGCTTATTCCAACTGTGCCTCTTCCCTGTATAAACCCTGCAATGGGTGAGCCTGCCCTTCTCATAGCTCCTTTAAAAAGCATGGTCTTCTTGTTGCCCATTATAATAATTTTGAATAACCTTAAAACCCTGAAAAAGGAAGAGGTTTTATTTTTTAAAAATCACCTTACTCTTCTCTGACTTTTAGTTTCAGCAATATCATAATAATGAGTCCTACAGATGAGTTGCAAGTTGTGGGAGAAAGTAGAACTGGGTTTTTTTCAGTTTTTCATCAACTTTTTAATAATATCATGCCAGGATTGGTTTCAAGCATCTATACCAAAGGTATATTTCTGAATATACAAGACATAGTGTTTGATTTCCTCTCCTTGTATTGTTAGACACATAACCATTTTTTCCCTTAAGACAGGAATAAACCAAAAATTTCCTGCAACAGGAAATGAAATTTAAAAAATTATCTTCTGCAGCTACTAGGAATTTCTAGTTCCAGTCCAAAGGTGCTCCTTTTCTGGGAATGTGAAGAATTGATAAAATAATAGCAAAAGAGGAACAATGAAGGATGATTGTGTGTGTCTTCTAACAGAAAGTCATTCCCCATTCACAAGAGTTTGCTAGAGCACTCAGCTCTGGCCAGACTCATGTCTTTGTTTTATTAACAAAGACAGGGAAATGAAGAGGAAAATGTTTCTTTGTTAAAGTTACAGACTACCACTATAAACCAGGTCAGTATTTCTACACTATTTGTCTTCCAAATCATGTCTAAAAATATCCTTTTGCAACTTTTTGTTGTGTATACATAATGTTGTGTCATGTTGCAACTCAGACAAAGGGTTTTGTCAAAGAAAAATTTCATTAATCGTGAAGTTTCAATCTATTTTTTAATTTCCCAAGAAAAAGAAACTCTGCTTTTATCTTTTAACTGCTTTCTTGTAGCCAGTACAGAAATATTAGAAATTAATTCGCTTTTCCATTGCCTCAGGAACTAGCTAAGTACCTTTAAAGTTTCAGTTCTGCCTACACTCGAAAAGTGTGTAAGGCTGGGAAGATATGCGCAGGCAAGATATTACAGTCCACTGACCATTGTTCTGAAAGGCTGCAAGAAATGGTGGGAAAATAGAAAGCAGTCATTTGACATTAATTGACATCAATTGGAGAACACTTAGATCAAAAGGAAATACTTGAAAAGCAGTCCTAAGAACAGCCAGAGTGGTTTCTTCTTCTGCAAAACAAAGCAAATCTAATTTGTTCCAATTATTCAAAGCTATACAAGAGGTGGGCAAATCTTCTGGATTTGTGAACTTCTGAGACTACTTTCTAGGTTCATAAAAAACAATTAAACCCCATGAACGGATTTCTTAAAATGTAAATAAGCTGAAACAATTGTTTATGTAGTCTAAGGCCAAATGGCAATGTGACTAAGAGATTGCAATCTTCAGCCACCAAACACTTGCAGATTCTGGCTGTGTTTTGCCTACAAGGCATCTGCTAAAGGCCCCACAGTCCATTAAGCTATCCTTGCTTCCTTCTGTTACGGCAAATGTAGAGCCTTTATTTTCTGCCCAGTCCAAACTATTCTGCCCCATCCCACAAATTTTGTGAAGCTACCAGGTTATTCAGAAACGAAGTGCTGCATGTCACTGTGTATAAATTATGTTGACAATTATTGAGCTAATACCACAATTTTTGGAGCACAAACCTTATGAGGAGCAGCTGAGGGAGCTGGGGGTGTTTAGCCTGGAGAACAGGAGGCTCAGGGGGGACCTTACTGCTCTCTACAACCACCTGAATGAGATTGTAGCCAGGTAGGGGTCGGTCTCTCGTGACTATCATTAATAGCTCTTTTTTTGGTCTTCAGGAGCACAGTGAAAATGATAAGAAACTTAAAGAACAAAATACCACTGCAAACTTCTATGAGATTTACACATAATCTTTTAGTGTGACCTGGGTGGCAAAATTGTTACCAGGTCCATTTTTCTAACCAGTCTCAGTTCCTAACTCAGCAAGACTTGTAAAACCACAGACTCATTCAGCAGTCTAGTTCAGAAGGAGCATGTGAGGGCCCCGTGGCTCATTCCCTGCTCAAAACAAGGCCAGATTTTTTTAGTCTTGCCTGCTCAGAAGTCAAAAGAAGGACCATTAATGATAATAATTTCATAGCTTTTATGCATCTTCTAAACCACAACTCCTTTCAAAGTGTATTGTCCTTTGTATATTTCATTTCTAAATTCACTTTTTTATCATGTTCTGAAAATAATTCAGGATCAGAAATATCTGGTAGTGCTATGATTAACATCATTTACAATCATCTTCCTTTCCCTGCCACCCCTCAAATAATATATGAGGAAAAATGAGAGCAATTCAGGATATTGTAAGCATTACTATAATGAAAAATTCACCTAGAACTAAATCTGTTAAGGGGTCGAATATCCATGTCCTAACTAAGAGTCTTTGTATGTAACAAAGTCCAGAACTGATTGTCTCAGACTCCAATCGCTCAGTTGCTAGGCCATGCTACAGCACCAATGAAACAGGAATAAATTTTGCGGCAGATCTGCTCCAGCCCAGGATTTCCAGGGTCTGAGGGTGTCAGAGAGACAACTCTGAAGAGCCACAAAAAGGGCAGTAACCCTATTTCCCACTCCCCCACCACAATGGATACTGCAGACTGTCTCAGGGACTAACAGCCAACCAAACCTACAGCAGACAAGAAGAGGTGTTTGCCTTTTCCAAAACAACCTGTGATTAAGACAGTGTCCTCAGAAGCTAAAGGTTTAGCTCTTTCCTCCCCTGAGGCAATTAGTCCAATCACCCAGTCCAGGGCAAAGTAGGGAAAAACTTTCTTTTGCTATCATATCAAAACTGTTCTGCTTGTATGATGTAATTAAATATTATTGAGACACAATGCAAGTAAGAAAGTGAGTACATCTTTTTAGTAAAGTGTTTAGAGTCATTCTTTGACCAAGGCAATACAAAACCTCTATTCCCTCTTCAACTGAAATACTGCTTCTTCCTTTTTCCTGTTTGAGAGCATATTTGGGCTGGATGCCATCTTACATTGCTCCCTCATAATGATTCCAGTCCTGCCTTGATTCATCCCAGTTGTAGAAGGACTAAAGCATTTTTTTGGTCATACCTGAACGTGCAAAATGCTCACCAACAGACATGGACTGCCATAATTTCCACCACTTTCTTCTATTGCCTTCTCATTTGCACTCGCCCTGATTGCACGAAACCACCCAGCACACATTCATGGTGTGAAACAAATTTTCATGGCTGGCCCTTCATTGATAAAAGCAAATTTACTAGGCATTTTAAATATGCAGTGTTTGCCAACTATTTTTGTAGTTTGTTGTGAACATCAACTGC
Organism: Origma solitaria; assembly: GCA_013397895.1. Taxonomy (NCBI): domain Eukaryota; kingdom Metazoa; phylum Chordata; class Aves; order Passeriformes; family Acanthizidae; genus Origma; species Origma solitaria. Next base: position 36,172 of record VZRL01000503.1, read on the forward strand.
AATTCTTGATAAATCTAATTCAGATTTGAAATGAGCCAAGTGAAATATATGTGATTTAGCTAAAACAATGAAAACTTACTTGAGCAATAACCTTGGGAGTAAGAAACAATCTATTACAGACAGACTGTTTTTATTGTAAATTTGTGTAAGTGTATAATTGGTATAATTTCCAAGTACATTTTCCCATTTTCTCTAAACCAGACATAATACTAGGTTTGTACTACTTAATTTAGGTGTCTAAATTAACAATTTTTCACATTTGTGTTCAGGAGGATTATTCATGACTTAGAACTTGTTTCCAGACTGACTGACCCTCAATCCTAATGAGCACATGGATGCGTATAATTGCAATGTGGGTATTAGGCAGACTGCATATTTAAATTCCCTAACCCATCTGTCAAAAATGCTCCCAGATCATCATGCATCAGTAGAATCAACTTTTTTCTTCCTTTTTTGTTTTGCTAGAACTTTATTAAATGAACTCTTCCTTTTCACCTAACTTTGTCAAGCATAGCTCATCGTATGAGTTAATAGTCTTATGAGTTTTCATGCTTTCACCCATACAGTCCTCTCCTTCACCCCACTGGGGTTTGGTGGTGTGAGCAACAAGCTGTGTGGTGCTTCAGCACCTACTGGGATTAAACCACAGCAATATGGTATTTGTGGAAGTTACACAAGGGTCATATTTTATATGTGTTTCTTCATAGGCTCTTGGTGGGAAACCATACTCTGCTGTTTTAATATGAGCTGCAGTGTCTGCTAATTGTGTTGAAAATGACACAGTGGCCACAAAAGCCATAAAGTGAATATCTTCTGAAGCTTTTAGTTTCTTACAGGTATGGAATTCTCTCCTCCTTTGAATTAGCTCTGTGCTCTAGTCAAGTGCAAATGCTGCTCTATAAGAGCTTCCAAATGTTCTTACAGAATAGACTGGCAGTTGTATTAAGAGCACAACTTCTCTCCCTCACCAACCATGAAAACTGAGGACTGTTGCACTCCTAAATCATCTGGGGGAAACTGAGGAGACAATTTTAATCCAAGTTTCTTCCTCTTCTGTCTGTACTGTACATCATACTTTTGGACATCCAAATATAAGTGGTTGTAATAGCTGTATTCATAGTGCTGAAAGTCAAAGTAGCTCCCACATAAAAACAATGTGTTGGTATGAGTAAAACAGAAAAGAGATAAAACTTATGGAGCTATATTTCATTTTCTAATGGAATTTAAATTATCCTAGGAACTTAGTAGAGCTGTACCAACAGTCACTTCATTACCTTTCTAAGGGTAAAATTCTCCCATATGATGTAAGCCCCTAAACTCTCACTGTGTCACTCATATTTCAGAGGTGAATCCATTGTGTCAGGCTGCCCTAGGTAATACAGAGGAAAATAACTCCCTGCATACTATAACTGAGGAAAAAATTCCAACCACTTCTTTCAGTCTCAAGATAAATGTACAGTAAAGCCCTGTGTATCACATAACATTTCCTGTCAGCTTGTTTCCCTTGTATTTAATCTATTTGGCTCAGGTGTGTTTTCCAAGCAGCATCCATCTCAGCCTGAAGACTCCAAGTGATAAAGAGTACAAGATTTCCTGGACAGCTTGTTTCAGTGCTTAATTGCTGTCATTGTTAAAAATGTGAGCCTTAATTTGAACATAAATATGTCTCCCTTTTTCTGGCATAGGAATTGGTTTTCATTTAACATTTGTCTCCTAGACAGAAAAGTCATTTTATACAAGACATTTCCCCCATTCATTTACTTATGCAGTGAAGCCACTCTTCCATCTTCTTTTTGATGCATTAAATGGTCTTAGATCTTTTAGTCTCCCACCATAAGGCATCTCCTATGTTTCTGCATCATTTTAAGGGCTCTGTGAATATCCATTTCTGTGACCAACACGAAGGGTCACGAATCCTTACTCCTTGTTGACTGCTTTCCCTGTTTCCTCTGGCTGGATGGCATGGGCAAACAGTGGAATTACTGCAATTACTGAAAAACCTAGCGTTCAGCATGCATTTCTCTTATTTCCCCCTTGTTTTAGGTTCAAGCCAGGCTTGAGACTTGAACTCCAAAGGAAGATATTTTTCTTAACACAGAGGCAAAGGCAGCGGTTGCCAAGCAACAAGAGCCATAGGAATTTATTTTTTTTTCTGAAAATTTCTTCCTCCCACTCAGACTTTTTCCAATTTGGAAGCTTATAGGTACAGAGGATTTGCATGGAAAAGCAGCACCTAATGTCCTTTGAATCAAAGCAACGATCAGAGGCTTAAAGGCGGTATCACTAGAGAGTTCAGAAGAATCTGAAATTTAATGCAGTCAGACTTGGCTTGGTGGCAGTCAGAATATTCCAAATTTTTAATGCTGTTTTACCTATCTCAACATTAGCCAGAAAATAAGATTAAATTCTTGGAATCTTATAGGTACTATCCAATACTGAATTTTGAAGATTCCAGCTTTCTTTATTCCTACAAGGAAACCACCGTGCCAAAGGAGGAGTATCACTACAGGACTCCTATGTAGACCTAAAAATGCAAAAGTACATTTAACACCATTCCACAGATAGACAACTAAAGGACAATGACATGCTTGAACTCTGTCATTTTCATTGTTCCTAATTTTTTCCAGATCACTGCTCAAGCTTTACATCACGTGTTAAAGACAAACTGTGTACATGGAAATATCCCTGCACTTTTGGGCCTGCATTTTGACTCCCAGATCCCCATGCAGTCTTCTGCCCCAAGGGTGCCAGCAGGCTTTGTTTCCTCCAACATCTCTACCTTCCCCAACAGTATGTGACCTCACCTAATGCAATACTTGCGCCTAGTGGATTATGAGAATACTTTACTGCAGTAAATTAGGCACTAACAATTCAAGCAAACAAACAAATAGAAGACTTTTAAAACTTAAGGGCTCAAAAGAGATGCCAGACAGTCCCTATATAGGCCAGTCATGGCCAAACCCGAATTCTGACAAAGGTAAATATAAGCCACTCAGTGCCACCACACTGCAGCCAGGGATTGCTTGCTTTTGACAGACTGTTTCACTAGATAAGCAAAACGTCAGTGAAAATCAAAAGATCAGTTTTTGTGCTTGGGATCCTCAGCGATAAATAATTTGTTCACTACCACCCAGAGGCATGGCAGAATAGAGACTTGAAGTGAGGAGTTCAGAGCCCCTGAGTAATGAAAGAGCAACTCCTTGACATCCCCTGCTAGCCTGAGCTACCCATGCTGGCCTGGGTGGTCAAGGAATTTTGTATGCATGTCTCCTTCCTAATCCCATTAAAACTCTAACTGTGATTCTTGCACTCCTCTGTACAGTTCCGCAGAGGAGACCTCCAGACATCGCCTTCAGAACAACCCAGTCGCAGTTCAGCCTACAGTCTGCTCTCTCTCCAGGGACAATCAGCCCTTGTAGGACATGATTTCCATTCTGCAGCTATAGATAAATTTCATTAGGTCCCAGGAAACAAGCTCTCTCCCGAAGGTCATATTCCCTGAAGTCACCTTGCAGACACAGCTGGAACTATGGTGTGGTTTCTGCCTTCAGCGCTGACTAGAGAGAACACTGGTTTCAGAGAAAGTAACTCTCCTTATTTAAACAGCAAGGAGAGTGCATCATCATGAAGCGAAAAATTATTTTGCAGAAACAAGGTTTTTAAGAGAAGTTTCACCTGTGTTGAACCCCAGGTGAGTTAGCTGGGAAAGCGGATGGCCTTCATCCAGTATGATAAGAAGGAATAAAATCCAAGACAGACAGCGTGTAAGTGCTGTTAGTCCAGCCTCATTATGATAATCAGCTATGCAAGAAAGGATGGTTAGTAGCTTTGGGGGATTGGCAGGAGAAGAGAGAACAGGAACAGTGAGAAGAAAACATCATTAGTGATTGTACAATAGAATGGGGGCAGGAAAAAAAGATCATAATGAATTCCGTAACTGGTGTTTCTGCTGAGACCATAATTCTAATAATCCTGTGGTTATTAATTCTTTTTCTAGGCTTTCTTTAGAAGTTATTTTTTAGATTTCTGTTGCATTAGGAAGTGCAATGCTTTTCCACTGATAACTGCAGGTTCCTATCCCTCACCAGTTCCCTGTGTGAGCTCTTTCTGATGTATGGTTGTTGCTAAGTGTCACCCACACAGTCTCCAGGAGGACATTTTGTGCGCTGTGTCAATATAGCAAATTCTGGAGTAAAAGCATATGAACCGTGTGTTTTGCTTGTTGTGTTGCAAGAGTAATAATTGTCATGGCTGTGAAGACGCCTTGGCCAGGACAGCATTTGTTTTGGTACGTGCTGGACTGCAGTTGGGTTGCTGTTGCTGGTGAGTCTGGCAGCCAGGAATATTGCATGAAAGTTGGTGCTAGGATAAAAAAATGTTCAAATCTTTTAAAGCAGGTTTTTTGTTTGGTTTTGTTTGTTTGCTTGTTTGGGATGGGGGATTGTGTGGGTTGGTTTGGTTTGGTTTGGGTTTTTTTGGTGTATGTTCTGGTAGGAACAAACAAAAAAGAGTATTCAGGGATGACAGAACAATACTTACCCTTCTTTCACAAACCAAGTGTCATGTACATTTTCACAGAACAGATGTACTTCTTATTCATTCACCCATAAAAGCAAGATGCAGTCTCAGTTATTGGCCATGTAAAAATGTGTGGAGGCAAGCGCCTGTGCTTCTGCCTTCAGGTTGGCACATCTGAACCAGGAGTCTGGAATTTCCAGATACTATGTCCAGTCCTGTGAGAAAAAGACTCAGATAGTAATGCTCTCAATTCTATTTTTCTACTTTTTCTCTATTTTACATTATTAATCAGGTAGAGTTTGCTGTTTTCATTTAAATATTTCTGAAAACATAAGAGTTTATTCATTTACACTTGAAAAGACAGTATAGGATATTTATTATTGTTACCCTTTCAAAACCATCTAATAAAACTGCAGCTATTCTGGGGAAAAAATCAAACCAGCATAATAATTATTTGCTTGCTTTTGTCCATTGATGGTGGAAAATGTCTAGAACTCAATACAATGAAAGGACAGAACAACACTAGCCTAAGCAAATATACATCCATGATACTTTCTCTGGGTATCTAAGTGTGACACTGCCCATCCTAAAGCTGTTTCAGCTGTTTCAGCTGTTAAAGTTCTATCTTAAACCTGACTTTATCAATAGGGAATAGAGTCATAAATCGTTGCTCTCTGGGACTAGTAAGAATAACTTCTGTATTGCACAGATAAAATACATGTAATCTTTTAGAAAGAGATACAAGGAAATAAAATTGAAATCCAACTTACAGCTGCATCTTATTTATATCAGCACATATGCTTAGATACATGCACTTCCCACTCTGTTCTTAACAAAGCTGCACAGCTGGTGATCTGATAACTGGGCATGACCTTCTTCCTTATCTCTGTCTTCTGAGATGATTATGTGATTGGAGAACTCATACAACTTTGTGCATTCTAGCAGGTCTCACACTTCCATTCGGATTTATATCCTCCAGGTTCTCCTGCTCAGAAAGGATTTCTTCATTAATATATAAATAATTGTTTTAATATTTTTGCCACCAAGTTAATTGCTGTTCATGTTTTGAAAACACATTTCCATTTCAATATATTTTTTGCTATCTGTGCTGGTATTCTGATCAAACGTGGCAACTTATAAATGGAGATGTCCTTGTTTGTGTGACCAAATTAGATTCCCTTTACAGACAGTGGGGAGAAATTGGTATTTCAGAGTATGAGTCATTTCATAAAATCTTATGTGGAAAAAGATGTTTAGACAAACTACAACCAAAAGTGTCTTTATTTTCCTTTGACTGTGTATTAACCTATGTTTGCAAGGCCAAGCATAGATATCTAGCTCAGATGTAGAAATTTAGGAGATTAAGGCCCTAGGCTAAGTTTCTGTTGAAAATACACATTTAGATGCACGTCTGTAGGAGTCCATGTTCCCACTACAGGTGGTATCCAGGTGTCCAGACTTCCACTACAGGAACTGAACACCTAGAGCTCACAAACATTGCTGGTCAAGATACTGCAACCTATCTGGTGTCTCCTGCTTCCAAAGGCACGAGTGTGCAGCAAGTCCTATGTCTTATGTGGGCAGTCACCTCACACACTCCAAAGAATCTCACATAATACTGGTTGTTGATATTTAGGCAACTGAATTTACCTCTGATTGAGCTTCCTTCTTGGACTCTAAGGAATCCTAAGCCCAAAGCATGCATTCAGACACCTACATTTAGGGTCCCTAAAGCAGAACCCAATCCCAGTCCTACAGACAGACATTAGGAAGGGCTAAACCCTCCCTCCCTCCTGTCCTGATGACAAATAGATTCAGTGAAGAAGTGTGCCAGTGCTTAACTATATTGTAATCAGGTCATTAAGTGCTTTTTAATTTGGCACACCAACACTCAAATCTCAGCACGAAGCACTTTGTCACATTCAGAAATATATATATCATAAAAACACATCATTACATGTACAAATTTATATAATCATGTACAGTGCAGAGGGGGCTAGTGCACGACGCTTCAGCTGGTTCTAGATTGCAATTTAACATAATGGCAATCGATTTCCCTGGCACAAGAATGATTTTGTGGTTCCTGAGCACAGTTTCAAACCCAACTAACACCGAGCCTGCAAGTCATCTACCATATTTGAGGACTTAGCCCCAAATTCTTCTGTCCTTAGTTTAGGTTCACATCTGGGGTGCGTAAGCAAGGAGCTCAGCAAGCCTAAGCTTCTTTAGACTGTAGTTTCACCCTGCAGTTATACCCCGTAGTTACTGTAGTTACACCCTGTAGTTACACCCTGTAGTTATTGTAGTTACACCCTCTAGTTATTGTAGTTACACCCTGTAGTTACTGCAGTTACACCCTGTAGTTACAGTAGCTACACCCAGGGACTGTGTTTTGCTGCCTGTTGACTACAGGACCTTTTGGTGCTACAGTTCAGTTTTAGTGTGCTCCTTAGCATAGGTGAGCTAAGTTTTACCTTAAAACTAGGGGTTCTCTGCAGCTGATATTTATTTTTGGACTGTCTAGCAACACAGCGTAAAGGGAATACAGCTGTGGCTGTTCAGCATCGCTGCAGTAAAATAATTAAGAATAATAAAGTAGCAATTCTGACACAGGCAAAGCTCCCATTAAAATTAACTGGGAGCTTGGCTTTGGGTGCTGAGAGAGCAGATTAATTCTGTCTATTGACGGCCCAGCATTAAAAATACCTAGAGAACTGGAAAGGTATGCTCTGATTTTCAGGACATGGAAAAAAAGTAACTTGCTGTAACATCAAAAAATGGATGATCCTGCCATCCAATATAACACCAAGGGATTGAAACATGAATGTTTCCTAGAAGATAAAGTATTGACATGTGAGATGTGTGCCCCCATTTAATTTCCCTGGACTTTTCCAAGATCTCTTAGCTCTCTAGGGTAGGACAAGACAACTACTCTCTGCCTGCCATTTGGTACTCCATAAAGCAGCCAACTGACTTAAACCACAGGTTGACCTGTGGAAAGAAACCCCTGCAGATACTGTTATAGTGTATTTAATCTGATAGTCATAAGCATTAAGACTGCTGTAAGCAGTGCTCATTTCTGATTGCTGACTAAAAAAGAAAGTTTTATGTTTACAATCAGTCACAGAACCTCAGCTGTATTCTTAGCTGTGATACTGACTGACTTGGTGACTTAATTAAGACCATTATTACTCGATTTTCAGAAGTGCCAAGAGCTGTTGTTTCAATTGACTTTGTCTTTAAAAAGCAGCTGCTTAATACCATGGAAGCTTAAGCTACTAATCTCTCCTCATCTCTGTTTCCTGTTCAAAACTGGAGATATTTAGCATTTACCTAACCTTCAAGGGTATTTGGAAGCTAAATCCATTAGTGATTTAGAGGCAATCAGATAATTTGATTTTTTCAGTGGATCAGTCTGTAAATAAAATACAGATAGAATATCAGATTTCTGATATACAGCATTCCTTCCAATATCAGATTTTCAGAAAACTCTTTCAGTCCTACTATTTCAAGAAAAAGCACACAAACCCCAGTGAAGCTCTGAACAACCATCAAAAGCTAAAAATTCCTTGATCTAGAAATGTTGAGTGTCTAAGAAGTCGACTTAGAGCAGCCAATGTGGAGAACATAAATGTTGATGTAGTTTCTGATAGTCTTGTTTCTTAAAAAACAATTGATTCCATTTCCAGTTATAAATGCAAATTTATTAAGTATTGGCAAATACCTTTGCCCCATTTTAAAAGAATAGAATACATCTTCATTTACTTTCAAAATTTTAACTCATTATCTTTCTCCTATCTTCTTGCTTAATTTCCCATTAAAATACATGGTTCTACAAGCATTCTCCTTTTGTACAAATGCCCTTACTTTTCTCATTACAACAAAGAGTATCTGTTATTTTCTATTCCACAAAGTATCAGAATGAAGTAAACAGACACAGTGGAGACTAGGGGGATGTGATGGCTGTTATTTAGTGTGACAGACTGGTTTGGCTGACTTCTAGGAATTTCTATCAAGAGCTCATGGGAATCTGCACCAGGGACGTGGTGCAGAAAGAGAGTAAAGTGAAACCTGTGAGACAACATAGCATTTATCCCCCAAATTCCTTGAGCTCAAAGGCATACCTAATATGCTTTGAATGGTACGAATGAATAGGTCCAGCTGACTGAGAACAGATAGGGGATTTTTATTTGAAAATCCCTTTATCTGACTGTAAATCTGGGACTGCTAAAGCAGTAGCATCAGCAAAAAAAAAACCAACAGGAAGCTTGAGAATTACAGCTTTAGGCGTCTTTCTTTTATCATTTCTGCATTGGTAGATGATTCCAATGTCATCACAATAATAATCAGGAGAAAAATGTTTTCTAACCTACTGCATAACTTTTGAACATGGTGTTAGTGTACTAGGCAGAAGGAGGAGAGAGCAAGTAGTCTAAAAGTTGTCTGGTTTTGGCAGAAAAAGAATAAAAAACCTGACAAGTAAACTTTTCGTTAACTTTTTTATGGTACAATATTTTTCTAAGTGTATGGACAGGAGAGATACAGTCAAGTTTTACTCTATTAAAATTTATGATCTACAGATGAACAATGAAAATATGCCAAGAAATTTTTATGGATACATCAAAGCCAGAGAGAATGTGATTCTACCTGTATCACAACCATGCCAGCTCCCTGAGACAAAGCCATTACACAGCCTGTCCTAGATTCTCAGCAGAGGAAGCAATGTGCATTAGTTAGCGGGAACAATGCAGAATTCTTAAGAATTCCAGAAGTGAAAACTGTGATTTACTTGGGGAGAAGATCCCAGTAGCACTAACATCCCAAGCTTCTTCCTAACAAAACTACCATTACCACAAAACTCGAGTGATTCAGGATATAGTCACAAAGTAGTCAAAGAGCCAACAGATGGATTTCTGCAAGGTACTGACTATCTCCTGGGATGCACTGTTGAAATAGGTCAGAAGATGTAAGTGTTGAGCACCTTGCCACCTTGCCACATCAAATCTTTTCCTGATGACAAGAATAAATAGATTACTTACGGAAAAAAATTCTATTTGTGTTATTGCTCAGATACAGGGTAAGAGTCTGCAGTTCAAAAGCAGTGACCTTCTTCCTTATCAAGAGCATTGCAAACTGTAAAGAAAATGATAGTCAGCTCCCTTCAGTGAGTGAACGCCAGATATCCATCCATCCATCCATCCATCCATCCATCCATCCATCCATCCATCCATCCATCCATCCACCAGCCCTTCCATCCTCCATTTGCAACTAATCTCACAAATTAGCATGTTAAAGTCTGAACAGCCTTCCTGCCTGTGAACTTTCATACACTTTTTCCCAAAATATTATCTTAGACAAAATCCTTATCCCAGCAAAATTGTCACAGCTCTTACTTAGTCCATGTGGCTTTCTCGGGTCAGACAATTAACCACCCTCTACAAATGACTAATATTTTTAAATATAAAAATGTCATAGAATATATTCCCCATTTTTCTGAAGGTCAGCTGATAGCTAGTTACAGCAAATGTAGGCCATTAGAAAAACAGTACCAACTCTATGACATTTTCTTGGACTTCATGTATTTATTATTCTTAAGTATTTGACAGAAAAAGCATCTATTAGTTAACAAATGAAGTATTCCACACCTTGCCTGTCTTTGCAGCAATGGGATATGTCATTAAGAAAAACTATACCTGGAAATAGAAGTAGCTTTGAGAGGGAAGAATCTCACTCTCAATATAAAATGAGTACAATGAAATAGCATAAAGGAAGTTAAATTAAGGACAAAATAAATGGTACTTTGCTAAAGTCCAGTTATGCACATTTAATATGATATACATACAGATAACCTAAGTTTAAGTAATTGCTATGTCTGTCTACTTGCCTCCAAATCACCTAGAGCACCACTGAGTAATAAAGAGATCCACTCAAATGAATGAGTTCACAGATCAAAAATTTGCAAGCTGGAGAGACATGGACTGAAAAGAAAAAAAAGGGATGAGGGGTAGGTTTAGCTGTTCCTTATTAAATGAAGAGCAGTCTTCAGAGAACTCTGTTCTTGGTGAAACCAAGGATAGAACAAGACCAATAGCATTCCCCACCAACTAGAAACTGAGGGAGACTAGAAGTCTGTACAGCTAAATACAGCAGAGTAAAATCATCAGAACTCTCCTATTCCTCACAGACCACAGGGATGTGGTGCTCTGTGTGCCTCAAATAGGAGATGTACGGTGGAATACCACAAAATCTTCCTCTGTAGTTACCGTACCTCTAACAAACAATTGCATCTGGGTAGTTCCATCACAAAAATTATCCTTGTGATTTGAAAGGGTTCACAAAAACATCCACATCTTAGCAGTGTGAGGAGCATTATGACTAAGTCAGTCTATTTCATAGCTGACCAACTCTCCAGTACAAACATCTGCCTCCTTCCTTTTTAAGAACAGGCACTTTTTTGTGATTAAGTCACGACACAGGCATCATTCTTGCAAGTACTCAGCTTTGGAGAGTTTTGCACCTTTCCAGTAAAGTAATAGTGCACTACCTGAAATAATTTGTCATATGAAGAAGTTTGCATCATAAAACATATTCCTGTTATAAGATTAGTTGGCATTTTCACCTGTTCTGTACAAACAAGGCATCCATCTATCAGCAAACTTGCATTTTGGACAAAAGAAATTGAAATCATACTTTCCTTTGAAATTCAGTCAGCTAGCTATATTTTCATATAATACCCACTTGGACTATCATGTGACTGTGTAGCCCTGTTTTACTGTAAATCCAAAGCCCAGACACTGAGTCTGCAGGGCCTCAGGACTGAGGCTTCCCAGGCTTGCTGTGTCCAAACCTTTCTTGACCTGCCTACAGTTGGTATGACTCAATTTAGTTATGACAGCAATTTCTCTAATTGATTAGGTCTCTGCGGCTAATTTATTTTACTTTTGTTATCTTCATGCAGTACAACTGCTGTTTTATGTAAATAGAAGTAGCAAGAATTTATTCTGTGTGGATTGAGATATTTATGATTAACACAGTGATGTAGTATACAGAAATACAGACCTGCCACAATAGCAGAGGCCTCAAGATGTGCAAGCACAGGATGGAGCAGAAAGGAGTGCAGGCATGGGATGGTAAGAAATGGGGTTGAGCCCAGTCCTGCAGACCCCATACTAGAAACAACTCAGAAATGGGCAGTTAAAAATCTGTCCTGACAAACAGGCTTTAGTGGTAATAAAGAGAACAAAGAAATAGTATCTAACATAGATAAAAAACATGTCTCTTAAATGCTGAAAGTGAAAGATTAGATGCGGTGTGCATTTTTTTCTTATGCATCAAAAGTAAATTGAACAGGATCCTGTGAAAATGGTGTACTTAAAAATATTACCACAGCTCATATTTGAAGTTATTCAGTCAATGCTAACAATTGTTAAGATTTCAAATACTCCAGAGAACACAGAAGGTCTGCAAGCTGCAAAGACAGGGAGATTCTGGGTCCTCAGTATCAGCAGGGTTTCACTTGCTCAGTACCAATGGGTCAGCATTAGAGATTATTCTATAAAGCTTTTCAAAGCCATAATTTTTATGATTCCCTCATTAAATTTCTTCCAGATCACTATATATCTTGTTGCCTTTACAAAACATCTACATTTTTGTTCTAATTTGGGTCCGTTCTTTATTTTCTCTGACCATTTGACCTGAGTTTCATGCCCTTGCCTTTCTCCAACTATTTATTGCTCCTTTCATTATTTACCTCTATTTCTTGCCAGAGGACCTTCTTTAATCACATGCTAACATTTCTCTTCTCACCAACTGATCATCTTTCTTTTCAGCTTTTTTGTGATTGGAGAAAACATTTTTACCAGATTTTACCAGAGAGGACACCTTTGCCTGGTTTCTTACAGATGTTTAATCTCACACACCAGGCAGATAAGGGTGACACCATAACTCCAGCACATCTCTTCATACTCTTTTCTCAGAGCCATTGGCATTTGAGAGTTTCCCGGTTAAGAGATGAAGAGGAAAGTTTGAGGAAATTTGATCTACGAATGTATTTTTTCCAGGGATTGAAAGTTCAGGTTTAATTTTCCCAAGGTCTCTATTAGGATTTAAAACAAACCTGGAGCTGAGAGAATTCAAACAGGAAACTTCCATAATGAAGCTATTTAGAAGGTTGTGTTTTAAACGCATGATCAATTGGACTTAAATGCTTAGGACCCTTTCTTTAAACTTCCCTTTCAACTATTATTAGAAATTTTACTGGCATCTCAAACTGCAAGTAAATATTAAAAAAAAATCAACTGCAAAGAACCTCAATACATAATAAGTTCTCCTCTGCATATAATTTAATAAAAATTTTCATCAGCTTAAAGAATCAAAAGGGGAAAATGGTAATACCCATGACATCTACAATGCTTGAAAAGCTTGGGATCACTAAAGAAAAATAGCATAAAATATTTTTAGTGGGGAATGTAATAACAATGATATAATCTAGCCAGCTAACTCTATTCTCAGTTTGCACCCACTCAGTGTCATAGCACTCTTCAGAAAAGGACAGATGTAGGAGTGTGGAATATAATGTTGCAGCAATGATCAGCAGCAGATCTGTCAGATGCTCAGTGTCAGGGCACAGGGCTGCATGGACCCTCTCTAAAGCAACAGTAAGGCAGAAATCAGAGCTGGCAGCTGGATAAAAAGCCCAAGTGCAGCCCACTGTTTGCCAATGAAAACCAGTAGCAATTTCACAAGTGCTTTAATTTACTTAAAATTGCAGAATCCATTGCTATCTTCCTCCCTGCTTCATTCTTCTTCTGAGCTACATCTGCACCCTGAACTATTAACTTGTCGTAGGTGTGAACAGGTTTTGAAATTTGGAATTTAGTTCAGTTATGCTGCCATCTGTCAGAATCTGGTGCCCTCTGTCAAAATAATTCATTTGGATTCAAATTACTTCCAAACTGGTGACAACATGATAGTCTTGCAGAAGTCATAGCATTCAATTGTGTTTCATATGTACAAATTCTGATGTCATAGATTTTTACCTCAGTATTATCATATTGTCTCTACCTATCTCTTAATCTACCAGTCTATACAATAAAGCTATCACAAATTTGCACATATTTGACAATCAAAATTTAAAAATTTAGTGGTTAGATTTTTAAAATTTTATCTCAGGCATTCTTTTCAATCCTTAATTAGCACTATTTTCAGATATTTCAAATCCGTGCACTATTCATTCCCCTTTTGTATTTGAACAAGTGAGTTCCTACCTCCTGCCAAGTCAGAATTCATCACACCTTGTATCTACCATTTTAAGATCTGATCATCCCTTCTAATTCAATGTTCTAAGTCCCTTCCAGAGTCAGTCAATTCTAGAGAGCTCAGTCTTAAATTGGTAGAATAATTTGTCATGTGGAGGTGCCTGTCTCTCTCCACTAACTCCTAAACCATGCTCCTTCTCCAAACACATGAAATAAAATGGCATTACAGTGTTTTTTCCTTCCATTTTGAGGATTCTCTAAATTAACCTACTCAGAGAAATGTTATGCAATATCAGAAGGCTTTTTAATATAGCAGAACACAAGGTCCAATATCTAGAATATCAGCAAAATTCAAAATAAATTACATAGATATTAAAGAGCAAATCAAATTGAAAAGTACATGGAATGTGATATTTCAAACACAGAGTCATGAATTTTCTAACCAGTAGATCAAAAACAGCTCCTAAAAACCTCACAAGTTATTGAGGCCTAAAGAAGTATTGTCTTTTGCAAGCTGAAGAAATAAAATAGTAATAAAATCAAAGTAGAAATGGAGGTTAAATAAGTGGCAAGAGAGAAGTGTAAAAAGAAATTCTAAGCAGGACATCCTGATCTAATTTTATACCTTATTCCACAGATCTGTCATCTTCTGTGCTGATACTGCTGGGTTGCCTTATTACTGTTTTGAAGCCTGTGCCCTGATCTTCTTGGGTGTTGCCTTTACATGTGTTAATGCTTGTTCTTATCTTCATTTCTTCTTGAAGGGCTTTTTCCTACAATAACTATTTTATTGCATAAATTGTCTTGCCAACCTTTTCCTCTGTTTCATTTTAGGAAACATTTAAAGTCATTATTCTTCTACCCTAATTTTTAAAGCTGATTATTATCTGCCTTGTTATGTTACATATCCATATCATGTTTAACATGTTAGATTATCATGTAATGAGCCACCTCCCATCTAGGATTTATTTGAAAATTAAGTCATAAATAAAACACTTAGAAATCCTTCATTACAAAATCAGTGCAACTATGAAAAGTTGGTTGAAATTATGTATATTTATTTGTGAAATGGAAAGATGTAGAAAATGGGGATGATTGCCTTATGGCAGCAAAGATGTGAAAAGGGATTATAGGGCTGTTGAAACAGAAATATTTGCATGAAGAAATTAGCAGAGTTTACATTTCTTAGTGTGAATTAACTCAGAGGAGACAGAATTACTGAAAGCAATCTTAGAGGAAAGCAGAATGACATAGAAGAAATAGAAATGCTCTGGTTATGTTTTTAAAGGGTGGAGGAGGAGGAACAGAAAGCAACAAATGTACTGTAAAGTTAAACTCTAAGTATGGGAAGGAGAAAAACAAGCCACGTTGTCCTCCTTTGGCTCTCTGGGTCACTCTGCAGAGGCAACAGCTTTCTTCTGGTCTGCTTGGAGTGCTGACATGCTCCTTTCTCCGAGTCACCCCAGTGCACGGGAGACCAGCTATGGCAGCGATGCACACATGGCACTCCCAGGGCTGGCCCATGTATTGGGCAGTCTCCATGCAGCCCTCTCTGGTTATCGTCACCCTGTGCTGGACCATATCTCTTTAGTGTAGGTCTGCAAGCACAGCCCATACTGAGCCACTAGACAGAAATTCTGCTCCAGTCAAGATTTCACAATGGTGCAGCAGCTTAACTGGACCAAAGCTCTGTGTCTCCAGCTTTTATGGCGACCTCAGGATAAAATCAAGTGTTCTTTTTAATCTTATTGTTCTAAAATAAATTAGCGAGCCAAGTTGTGCTGAATTTGGCTTTGTTCATGGTTATTGCTCTAGCACAGACCATCAGACAGAAGAGGAAACCTGGTCTCTCAAACCAGAGGGATTGGCAGTTTCTCAAGGGTTGAACAAAGTCCATGCTGATACCAATGCCTGGAAAAGTGGTAGAAGCATTTAAAGTCATGGCACTTCACAGATATCAGATCAGAAAAATATCACAAAAAATATTTCATTTTCATTTGCTGCAAAGGTAATTTGGGGCAAGCTCATATGCATCTGACTAAAGTTTGGTGAAATGGATATTACTGTAGTCTTGTAAAGTAAACTGATTTGAAGTGTAATCAAATTATAAGCAAAAATGGACTAGAGTGGGAAGGGGAACCTATCTACTAAAGACACATTTGCATTTTGTTTGATTACACACACTGAAGAGTGAGGGGATTCATTAATTGATGAAGTTGCAGTGAGACTCAGAGAAATAATGTTGTCATACTTCATTTTCTTGAGTCAAAGACATGTCACTGGTTTTAAGAGGAAATTTGAAATATTTGAACCCATCTGCTGTAACTAATAGTAATCAGAAGAATAACTAGTTAACATGATCATTCAAAGCTATTCCACAATTATTAATTACCTAGTAATGACTTACTGTTAGTGGTGTAGTAGATTATTTAAGAGTGATTTTGGTCCACACGATTTGCTGCCTCTTTTTTTCTGAGTGCTTCAGAGGGTGAAAGAAAGGCTTTCAAGTGTCTGTGGAAAGTTACAGATTGCTTTGCAAACAGGGGAATTCTTCAGGCAAAGGAAGGGAACCTTTAATTACTTCATGTAAAAATACCCAATTTATATTTCTGGATGAAACATAACCATACTCAGCTCAACATTGGTCCTTACTAGTGTGGAAGAAGATTCAGCTGGATGGTCGTGCAGCCTGATGAGCTGACATGTGCTAAAACAGCATAATTCTTTTCTCACCTCTGCTGTTAAATCGTTGTGTGATCTCTAGGTCAGCCATGTCAGCTTCCCAGACTCTCTTAACATATATGCTCCCTGTGGCAGCCCAGTGGGATGATGATCCTCAGGTCACAAACAGCAATAATAGTCCCTGTGCCTCCTGTGGGTAAAAAAACCCATGGCCCATGCACCTCTTCAGAATACAGACTGTGATGTTGAGGGAAGCATTGAGATTATTGAATGGGTTGAGCACTGTGAGCATTCAGAGGTTTAGCTTAGACCAGAGAAACTGTCGCGGATGACACTTTGCTGTTTATATTCATCAAAACACATACTTTAAGGCTGTCTGCTTTAATTATATTGCAGATAATTGTCATGCTGATTACAAGAACTTTACAGGGACTCTTCTGCAGTCCTTGATATAATTTTTTTAAATCCGTTGGCATTTTCTTGTGAAAAGCTGTCTGAAGTACTGATTACAACATCCCCACTCAGCTCTGTAGGGGGGGAGAAGTAGGATTGCAGCAGGATGGCAGCCTAATGGACTGCAGAGCCAGAAAAGAGAAAAAAAAAAGTGCGGTGGGGGGGGTGTGTGAAACAGCATAACTAGACAGACGAAATCAAATGGATGAAAATCTACATTCATAATGAAATTGAAAAAATTTCACCAACATCATCCCAGGATGATTTCATGATCTTTTCAGCTGTCCACAGTGACTTCCCCCCTCATGTAATCTATTCTGTAAAACTGCTGCCTTCTTTCTCATTTAGTTGTTTTCAAGCATAAAGGTCCCCATGATTATCTGGATTCAAGAAGAATGGACTTGGAGTCCCCATTATCTTCTGCCATGGGCTGATTTCTCATGGAGTGTTCATACTTTCACTGTGTAATTAGCTGCTTTGGGAATGGAGCACTTACAGGCAAGTCCTTGATGTGCACTTAGTGGGAGGAGCACGTTAATCAGGTGCCTTGTACCCCTAAAGAAGACACCTCAGCTCTGGATTAACTGGAAGGAGTAGGATGCTCTATTTTACTTAGCACATTATGCAAAAGAGATACAAATATTTACTATGCCCTGCCCTTGTGCTAAGGCTTCCTGTGACAGCTCAGTTTCTGAGGGCAGAAACACAGCAGTGACATACCTTTGTCTGGATATCACTGTGAGCACATTTGTTTAAGGAAACTTGTGGGAAATTTATTCTAGTCAACTTTAGTTCCCATTTAATGAGTTTCAGTGTTTGGACTAGAATGTTTCATTTTAAATCAAACCCTTCCAAATCCTCATGCAGCGCTGTCACAATAAGTGACAGCGTCAGGAGCACCAGGACAGAGACAACACAGTAATTATAAAGAGCTGATTAATATGAGCAGAAAACAGTGGATGGGATTAATGTTAAGTAGACATGAACTAAATCTTATTTTCACCCTACCTTTCTAATTGCTTCCTATTGTATTATCTGGTTCTACAAACCAAATTAAAAACTGCATTTAAACTTTTCCCTAGAGTACCATACTTAATCTACTTCTTCTTTTCTACTCTTTTTCTGGTATGTCATTTTGCTGTCAGAATTGCATATGGAAAAATGCTGCAATAATCAGGGAAATTCAGTGTGTAAGTGCCCTAAAGAAATTTTGCTGCTGCATGTGCTGTGTTTGGCTGTTTTACTGTTTAAAGCTCTCTGCAAGAACAGGGCCAATTCAAATGTTTTTTCCGATCTTCAGTAATATACAGAGAAGCACCCAAACAGTACAGCTCTGAACCATAATGGACACAGAGTTCATACCAGGAATATCAACCTTCCAGCAATTTGTCCAGCTACTAAAATATCTGCTCTGAGTTAATTTCTATACTGCATCCTCGTTCACTTCAGTAGAATAACTCCAGTAGAATAACTTCAGTAGAATAACTACTGAATAAGTTCAGTAGAATAACTCCGACTCCTACAGCACCCTGAACGGATTTTAAAAGCTTTGAAAATGGCATTTTTATGCTCTCAAATGGTAATGGATTTCCTTTGGCTAGTCCCCTTAATTAAAGGGAAGACACAGAGCCGACAGCTGGAAATGAGGGGGCTATGGCTGCAGTAGGGATTGCAGTGAATTGCCTGGGCATGAGGAATTTGTGCACAGCATGGGGAGATGGGGCACTGCTGAGTCCAAAATAGAATTCTTGTTCCACAGTTACAGGTCTGGAAAAGAATTCTTTCTATCTGTAAATTTTAACTCCTTCTGTCAAGCTTTTACCCAGACTGCTAACCATGCCTCTGGCTTCCCTTTGCCGCATTCCTAAGGTCACAGACTGAGACATCTATGAGAGAAACCATCTGAGAAAACATGGGGGCAACTGCAAGGTGCAGTGGGCCCAGAGTAGGTTCAGGATCGGATGGATGCATCAGAAAGGGGTTAAAAACATGCCAAAACCGTGAGTGGTGTTAAAGAGAAGTGTTGGAGAGAGAAGGAGTTGGTGTCTGAGCTCCAGAGCAGGTAGTTGAACATCGGTTAGTCACTCATCAGGTTTTGGAAACCTTGGGTGCTGCTACTGCAAAGCCCTCTTCTGGCTGGCATTCCTCATGCTCCTCATGAGCTTGTTAGCAGGGTAGAGCACAGGCCTAATTACACTCTCCTGAATATGTATCTTTTCATTGTGCTCTACTGTGCCACAGAGATGTACCCTTGAATAACCCCTTCCACTTCTATAGATATTTGACAGCTACAAATGCAGCAAAGCCAGTGCAGCGGGGAGGAGGTTATTATTAGCCCTGTTGTGCAGAGAGGGGGAGATCAAATGCAGAAATCAAATTACTTTTCTGGAGTTGCAGAGCGTAAATGTGTCAGCATTACTGCTGCACCCGGGAGCTCTGGCTGGGAATTAGGAGGGATTTGGACATGAAGACACAAGTGAAAGTCCTTCTGCATCTCTGTCCTGCACTGAACACAGTTACAGGTTTGTACCAGAGGGTTAGTAAGAAAGAACAGCCTCTGGGCTTTCACTTATTTCTGGCTATTCCTTAGGAGACAAGAGGGTGGTGGAGACTCTTTCAGTGCTGTACCCTGGTCCTCTTCGCCCATGGAATTGCCATGGTCTATCCAGAATTCCTCTGGATAGAAATAATCAGGCAACAGTCTGTTTTTCAAGAGAATCATTTGGAAAAGTAGTTTAAAAAGACAGAGGAAGAGCTGATAACCTTTCAGCAGATTAATTTTCTTACTCTTCTGGCAGGAGGCTTTTGGCCAAATGTCAGCCTGGTGATGAGTGGACCTCCATGGAGAACGGGCATTTCTGTGTTTCATACATTTCTAAACAAGACCTCTGAAATCGCAGTGATGGCCTGGAACTTACCTCCAAAAGAAAGCAATTAATAAAGAGGACTCCAGCCGCAGAGTAACCACTGCAGCACTAACAGGCTGAACCGTGAGCTTTACTTCTACTTTTTTTTGGAGTGAATCAGCCATTGTGGCTGGAATTATGGACTGCCTGTGAGGAACACCAGTGCCTGCAGCTGCCATATGGGTTAAAAAAAGGCTAAGGAAGTTTAAGGTAGGGTACTAGTCTGCACCTTGGATCAGCTGTGTGTTCTTCAGTAATTGTACATGCATCCATATCAAAGTTGAGGAGAGTTAAATCTGGAATTTCCATTTCACAGGTGGCAGGCACAGGTGTCTCTGTGTTCTGAAATGAAGGTAAACCACCATCGCATCTGAAGGGTGATCCTTCCTCAGCAGCACTGCTAAGATCCCAGTGTAGTGCTTCCCCTGAAATTGCTAGCATTAAAAAGGAAGAACAACATTTTTGTTATAACATGTGTAAAGTGCTGAAAGAAGGAGTCAATCTTGTCTGTGTAAGGCTATGAGTTTTTGCCAGAAGCAAAGTTACAGGATTTATATCCATCTTAATGTAGTTACTGGGAAGTTGAATCACCCTTTTTGGTGAGAACAGAATTGAACTGCAGGCTGGTTTTCAGCCCTACAGAGAAGGCAGTGCCTCCAGCATTCACACTAATATCAGAAGGAAAATTCATTTTAGTTACTGTGCAAAGGAAGAAATTGCTTTCTTTAGTACTGGGAGAAGCCAACAAGGGAAGTGCAACAGAACAGAAATATTTAGTAAATTAAATACAAAAAGAAATTTTGTGCTTTAATATCAGCTATTTACTGCTTTGCCTCAGTGATTATTTTATGCAAAAGGCGGTAATTTAATGTACTAATGCTCCACAATGTCACAAATAGGAATATTTCTGGGGTCTGTTATTGTGATGAATGACATCTATTTTTGCAAAGAAATGGTATCCTTGAATGAAGCTTCTAGGTATTTTTATTTTGACTTTACTGACAGATTGAGACATAATGATATTTTAAAAGAAATCTATATGCAATTCTTAGAGCCTACTCCCAAAATAAATAAAAATGCTGCCTCAGAAGATGATTGGATGTGGTGTCTTAGGGAAGTTGTTATAGGTGCTTCAGCAGCTGCACATGGTAAAGATCACCATCTGCCTCCAGCTGTAAATCTAAATAAGTATGAGTTTCTTCCAGTCAATTAATCCTTTACTCCTTTACAGTCATCAGAAGAAGGAAGCACCTAAGCCTGCTGGATGGTTGCAAGCTCTTTCTTCTGTGATCTGGTCTGCATTTGAATGTTTGTAGTTTTATAGAAACCATGGATGCCTTCTAGCGTCCTGCAGAAGCAGCAGGAGGTTGTGCGGCAGAGGGAAAGGGCAGTCCTAGATGAAGTCAGCCAAGGCTTATCTTTCCTGCAAAAATCTCCTTCTATTGCCAAGAGAAAGAGGAAATTGCTGAAGTTCTATTTCTCATTCTTTCAGCTTGGTGCAACAGCTCCTGAAGAAAGGAGCTAAAGGCACATGTTGATTGAAAAAGCAGTCCTTCAGGGCATCAGAGATGTGACACTGACAAAGAGTGGGATGCCAGAGAAAAGGCCAAGTGCAAGTGACTGGCAGGAAGCAGGGAGCCTTTATCACCTGTGTTGGAAGGCAGAGTCACTTTGACATTGATCTCAGGTCTGGACAACGTCTTGTGTGGGTAGGGGGGAGCCAAGAACTTCTGCACTCATATGTACTGTGTGACCAAAACGTGACAGGTGCAAACATTCACAAAAGGCAAATCTAACGAAACAAAAATCAAAGCCTACCAGAGAGAGGAAAGAAGAAGATGACAGAAGGGTGTACAGGATCTCCAATCTGTGTCCACTGCTTTCTGCAGTAACACCTGGGAAAGAGTTTGTGATACTCCAGATGAATCTTCACCCTTTCCTGATGGACAGGAGGCATCCATAAAAAGCTGCCCCAGGGCTACCCTATGTCCAAGCCAGTCACAGTGCAGTGCTCATTGCTCTCATCAAACCATCACAGCAAGATCTGTCCCCATCCCTTTGACTTCTCTGACTTTATTTGCTGCATTATGATGATTGATGAGATTTTCTGCCTCATTATATGATTCTCAGCTTGGGGTGAACCATCACAAGCAGGCTGATGTTACAGGTGCTGGTTTCCTCTTGCAATATGTCTCTGTTTTGGGCGTTCTGATGTTATTTTTACATGGCTATTATTCCACAATATAATATTATTCTTACTCAAGGTCACTTTTCTTTACTCAGGGTCATTGGCTGGGATTTTCCGTATATGGTGAGGCCAGGTTTTACTATATATACCATGACAAACCATGATTATACAATTCAGTTAAACTAGATGGAAATAATTCCCCACTGAGACTAAGGGCTGAGGGTAGTGCATAAGGCATCTGGTTAAATTGTAGACAACTGAACTTTTTTAATGTTGGACTTTAAATATCCAACTGCTTGCTAAAGCAGCATGCAAAATGGATTAATGCCAGGATAGATCCTTGCAGTCTGTGGCCTCTCACTAGCAATGACAAATCCGTGTGTCCTGGGCCACTGTGCCTTACTACAGTGTCAGTGTCCTCAATACATTTGGGCAGAAATTAAACTTTATGTATGTCAGCCCAAACACTAAATATCCATTAGCAGTAGAACTTCCAGACTTGCAAGACCAACTGGAAGCTGTTTTATTTGTCTTTGATTTACAGCTTTCAGGGGGCTGATAATAGCTTTCAAAAACCCCTGGTGCTTTGCTTTTGCTTTCTCATGCACATGGACACACAGAACCTTCTTCTGATGTCTGAGACTACTGGGATTCATTAGCAAGAGTATTCATCTTGTTAAGCATGTATTAATAGCATCCACTGTAAGTATTAATCTGCTGTTGTCAAGTGATAATTGCAGAATGTGGTGATTGCATCAACCTTCACCAAGTCCAGCAGATGGAAAAGTCTTTGCACCCTCGTTTTAGGCACTTGCAGCTGCAAAGAATATTTTTGTGTTTTCAATCAGGTTAGAAACCTGTGACACATTTCTGATTACAAAGAACCACAAACCTTTTCCTTTTCTTGCTTTCTAACTTCTGATGAAAGTAATTATTTAGAAATAGATCCCATCCAACACAGGTTTGGTGGGCAAGAATATTCCTAAATCCAAAGTAATAGAGGAGAAAACTCTGAGGCGTCTGCATCCCAACTAACCTTCTGCTTTGCAGTCCACAGTGAGAAAGGCACTCTCAGACCAACATCCATCTCATTGTGAATGAAATAACACAAAAACACTTTGGCTACTCCTGAGCAGTGATCCCACAGTGTCAAGATGACAATCCAACCACTACTGACACCCAAAACCTGGAGGTAGGCAAGAGGCTGGGAGGGATCATAGCCAGGACAGCTGATCCAAACTGTCCAAAGGGATATTCCATGCCATGTTTCTGCTCGGCAATAAAACCTGGGAAAAAGGAGGGAGGCACTGGGGTGAGTCATTCATTATTAAGGCATTTGTCTTTCAAAGCAACCACTGCAGGTACCAAAACCATAGTTCCCAGGATGTGGATGGAAACCACTCACTGGTGGCAGGTGGAGAAGAAATTGTGTTTGTTTTTTCCTGCTTCCACATGTGGTCTTTGCTTTTATTTATTGAATTACCTTTAACATGACCCATGAGCTTTTCACCTCATTTTTTCTCCTGTCCTGCTGAGGAGAGGGAGTAAGAGAGTGGCTTTTTGGCATCTGGTGGCCAGACAAGGTCACCCACCATGAAAATTCAGATGAACTGTGCCCTAGAAGTGCCTGTTTCTTCTAGGAGAGGAGGAGCACAGCATGAGCAACTCAGGATGGGCACTCACAATAAGGTAAGATGAACACCACCATCTACATCCATTCCAACTTCCTGACTGGGAACTGAGTACCTTCATCTCTATTATCAGCTCCTGTTGAATCATGGTATGAACCATCCTTCTGCAGGCATGGTAGCAAACCCAGTTAAGTCAGAAGGACTTTTCAATTTCTCACAACCACGTGACCTTAGCAGCGATGTTGGATCCAGATAATGGATCCACTCTGTGGGTAGATCCAC
This sequence comes from Origma solitaria, assembly GCA_013397895.1. NCBI lineage: Eukaryota > Metazoa > Chordata > Aves > Passeriformes > Acanthizidae > Origma > Origma solitaria. The sequence continues at coordinate 60,089 of VZRL01000503.1, forward strand.
TCTAATGGGGTCCACTGTTGTGGGCATAGTGCTCTATGCCTTAGTTTCCCTGTATGGACTAAGTGTTGATTCATACTTGCCAAACACTGAAGACAATAGATGAAAAATTACTCTGAAAATTCACCCTAATTCTTCCCAGAAATATTTATCTATGTTTGTCCAAGACAAAGAATTTCATTTTTCCAGATATGTTATGGTAAGGCTTTATTCTCACAATTTTTTTTGTTTTCTAAAAGCCAAGTAGCCTTTTCAGTTAAATCTTAGGAGGGAGAATATCTTTTTTGGATAATTCCAACCTGAGTGTTATTCCAATTTCTACCTGACATTATTTCTCAACAGTTGAAGCCAGTCTGTCACAATGATCTTGCAAAGAAATAGGCAACTGCTAATTTCTGGCACTCAAATGCATGCTTTTTTGAGCTAAACTCCAGAAAAAAAAAATACAAATAAGTAGAGCTCTATATGTCAGCAAACAGGAATCCTACCTATAGACAACGTCTAGGGGCTCTTTGAGCAAAAGAGCAGTACAAGGACTGGTCTCCAGAAAATGTTTCTGCTAATGCCCAAGCCTGAATAGCATTAAAGGAGGGATTTTTACAATTTCTCTTATGTGGTGAACTTTGAAGTTTTAATTTCTAGGTTATTTTTTTCATCAATTCCTTAATAAAAAATAATCAGCAGACTGCTAAATATTTTGTTGCGTCATATTAGAAACTCATGCAAATTTAGCATAGAATAGCAATTTCATTCCTTCATTAGGCAACAGCTGCCTCGCAATTTCAGTCTGGGAAGCTCTGTCATTGTAGGATTTTACAGGGATACCAAGCAACCTCCTTGTAGGAGTTAAATACCTTAGACACAACAGGACAAATTCTGGTATGAATTTGCTTACTTTGCTGAAATTTATGACAATGAAAATTATCTGAAGGTACACAAGTTCTCACCCTACAGAGCTGGCTAAGGCTTTGAGTTGGATCTAACTTCTGATCCCACTTTCATCCATATGCTCAGCCATCTTACTAGAGTCCACTGAAGTTTTAAGTCAGGTTTAATGCCAGAAAACATTTAGAAAGGATGTAGGATAAAGATCCCACTGTTTACTTCAGCTGGCATATGCCTGTTTTGAAATGTAAAGATAAAGTCCCACAGACATATCCAATACTCCTTCTCCCCAGAAGAGCACACAAGAAAATATTCATACACTTACCCAAATTTCAGCACTCAAGAAATCCTTTGGGTATGTCCTGAGAAGCTCTACCAAAAGGGGGGACTGAACCTAGCAAGAAGAAGATTCGCAAAATCATGCAGATATAATGGCTGGATTTCACCGAGTATCTCACTCTGCTAACTCTGCTGCCCAAACATAGTTTAAAAAAGAGCCATTATAGGTATTGCCTAGGTTTGGGGATGTATAAGTGGATTGTACCCCTAAATAAACTCAGGAATTTGAAGAGTTGTTCATAGCAAACCCTCTTGCAGAAATGCAGGATGACTATCCACATAAGGTTTGGTGCTAGAAAAATAGGGGTGCAGGGCTGCCTGCTGTGTCTCAGTAAGAACCATGTCCTGAGGCACATAGCAGATTAAAGCTGATGCAGGTGGCCAGTGATATCCTGGTTAGCATTTTGAGACATGCTTTGTGCTTAGAAGTCCAGCTTCAAGTCAGAGCAGAGATTAGTCACAAAAAAAAAATCTAAATTAATTAATTTAAAGCTTTTAGTTCTAATGGGGACATGGAACCAATATAGGTGTCAGGCTATGAAAAAGAGTCATCTCTCTAGTTAAAAAGATAAGGAAAATTTTCCAAACTAACTTTCCACACATCTGTCACAAGCTGTATCTCCTGTGGGCTCCACAGGGAATGAGAGGTTGGTAAGTTTATCCTGCCTGAAACTCTCACATATTGTTCTGAACAACTCTTATGCAAATATGTCTCCTCTGACTGAAAGGCTCTTTCAGCATTTCACTGCTCAGCTGGCTGGAGAAATCACCTCCGTCCTAGATAACTCTTAAGTACATGGTTGCCCACCCAATCTGGCCTTTACCTTATCAACCCTCCTCAAGTGCTGGTGTTTCCAAAGTGCAGTATTTGGACCTCCAGACATCCGACTTGCCTCAAACTGTCTTCAGATTGTGGGTGGTTGGAATATCACCAGCCTGGGGGACAATATACGTCTCTAGCATTCCACCACTGTGGCCCTATTGACAAAGGCAATAGGAAGATGAATTTGTTTTTGGTCTCTCTGAAACTCCTGATACTCTGTCAGCCCCAATATTATCAAGATTATGCCTGTGCCAGCTTGCAATAGATAATCAGCATGATCTCATGCAAGCATGCAGAATGTGTTTATCCACTTAAACAGTTCGCTTCCTTCAAGAAATATTTAACCAATGGAAATTGCAGACACATTGCAGAATATTTCCAAAACTAGACTCTTTCTTTCATTCGTGAATCATCAGTGGTCTACTTCTGTGATGTTACATATTCTATGCAAGAGCAACACATTATGTGAGCACATACCCCCATTTTTTTGCCATAATTGATATTCAAAATTAGGTGGGATACAAACTAAATAAGTTAGATCAAATTACATTAATGTCTGCAGTTCAGAAAAACATATGCTAATGAATTTATCAGATAAAGACAGAGGAATTTTTCTTCTCAAATATATACAAAATTCTTCTTTTATGTAAAATGATCTTTCAGAGGCTGTGATTGAAAAAGACATCTGTTACTCAGGCAAATGAGCACATATTTAAGTTAAGCCACCAGTATCGACTGAATTAAGTGTCTCCACTAATAGGTATGGAATGCAAGAGAGTGCTTGTCTGCTCCATGGTTGAGGGCCTGTATTTCCACATAAGTATTTAAAAGGAGCTTTACTCAGGAGAAAATGAGTGCAGGCACAGATGCTACCAAGAATATTCACTCTGGGAGAAAAGCAGCCTGAACAGCCTACAGCTCTAAATCCAAAGTAGAAAAAAAAACATTTTAAGTTGTCTAAATGATGGCATTTTTATAATCCAAGCTATAGAACTGAAATGTGTGGCCAAAAATCCAAATCTAAATGTATCAAGCTCTCTAGTACCTTCTGGCATGGAAATTACGTACTTGCTGTTTCTAAGACCATTTCTTAGCATAGCATGATGGATTTGACCACAGGAATACAATTTCCAGCTTTAAAATAATGCTGCACAAACAATTTTGGTTACTTCTGAAAGGAGAAAGAAGCAAAGAAAATATTCTAAGAAATCGTAAACAACTGAGAAAGAGTCAATAAAAGTTATTCAGAGGGGTTGTGAATTTTCCATACTTGAAATTAATCAAAATCCACATAGATATGGTTAGAGCAGCCTGTTCTAGAGGACCCTTATTTAGACAGAGTTGGTGGATGATGGTCTCCAAGTTTCTTTCAATTTCAGCTATTTTATGATAATATTCTCCTATTACATTCAAGCCTATTTTTATCCCAATCTGTATTGATTTTCCAAATAATGGAGCAAAGAGATTAGAAACTGTTTCTTGAAACTCAGAATTAAGCACAGCTGAAGGAAACTCAGAACCTCAGTTATGAGTAATTATGAAGGGTCAGTTAGAGATTATTTCAAAATCTAGACTACAGATCATTTAAACCTTTCTAGCAGATTTTTAAGCATGTGTGCTTCTTTTTTTCCCCCTTTGTAATTTCAAAAGGAGAAACTTTAACTGTTTCTGTTCCAAAACTTATGAATGCATTTCTTTGCCTCTGAATCTTGTCTGTACTTGATTGTCCTTTGGTAGGATTTGTTTACTGTGAGGTTTTAGCTATTAAATCCAAAAAGATATAAAATTGCCTTAGGATGAAATCTTCATATGCATTTTTTTACATAACAGGGATTAGGAAGTGTGAAGGAAAAAACCCAATAGCACAAGAAATTGTTTGTGCAATTTGTTTTGAGACTTGCTACCATTTAAGATAAGTCTTTTTATAACCAACAGCTAGATAGCCTACTGTTATTGATCCCACAAACATCCTGTTTACTATTACTATGGATTGCCTACAAATGTAGCATAGTTGAACTACTGTAGGAACAATGACTTGCAGTCTTACATGGTTTATCATCAAAAAATGTGTCATAGTCCTTCTTTTTCCTAGGGGCAATAGTTGAAAATTATCTGAGCAGGCTATAGGAAATTAAACTTCAAGCTGATTAGGGAGATGCCTTCACTCCAAACATTCTTGTGAGTATGTCAACTGAGCTTCTGGAAGATTTCCATGGCACTCCTTCAAGGAAATACAACCACTGGCACAGACAGTCTTCTGTAAGCAAAGGAGCACAAATTCTCTGATTCAAGATTGGAGATTTAATGTGGATTACAGGTGGATATTGTCTAACTCGACTTCAGCAAGGCTTTCAACACTATCACAACATCCTCACAGGCAAACTGAGGAGCCATGGATGAGTGGACAGTGAGGAGGTTGAGAAGTGGCTGAATGGCAGCTCTCAGAGGGTGGCACAGGGTCTGTTTGAAGGCCTGTCGCTAGTGGTGCGCCCCAAGTTCAGTATTGTTTAACTTTCTCATCAAGGACTTGGGTGAAGGGGTAGATGCCTCCTCAGCAAGTTTGCTGATGACATAAAGCTGTTAGGAGCAGCTGATACCTGATATAGATGAAATTCCTCCTAAATACGAGGAAGAACTTATTTACTATGTGGGCGACTACACACTGGAACAGATTGTTCAGAGAGGTTGTAGGATCTCCCTGACTGGAAAATTCAAGAACTGGATTTAGTTCTGTGCCATGTGCTCCAGGAAGATGCTGCTTGAGCAGGGACATTGGACAAGATGACCCCCTGTGGTCCCTTCCAACCTTACTCATTCTATGATTCTGTGATTTATCAAACCCCACCTGTGCCTCAGTATTAAGATACCACAACTGAAAATCCATCTTAGGCTGTATGCTAATTTGTTCCAGTTAAATGGACATTAAACAGCATTTCTCTGTTGCTAACAGAATTCTCATACATTAGGTAAAGAACTAGATGGCATGGTACAGCATACAATCTCCAGGCAAAATGCTAAGAAGACATGATTTGATCATTTTATGTCCCCAAATGAAAGACTAACATGAGTCATAGAATCAAAAAATCTTTAAAGTTGGAAAAGACCTCTAGGATCATCAAGTCCAACCACTAAACAAGCATTGCCATGTCCTCTACCCAACCATGACCCTTAGTGCCATATCTACATGATTTTTTTAACACGTCAAGGGAGAGTGATCCTTCCCTGGGCAGCTTGTTCCTATACTTGTCCGCCCTTTTGGTGGAGATATTTTTTCCTAACATCCAACTTGAACCTTCCCTGACATAACCTAAGACCATTTCCTTGTGTTCATCACTGGCTGCTTGGGAGAAAAGGCCGAGCCCCATCTGGCTTACAACCTCCTTTGGCTGTAGACAGCAATAAAGTCCCCGTTGAGCCTCCTTTTCTCTAGGATAAACATCCCCAGTACCTGCTCCTCATCAGACTTGTGGTTCAGACACCTTCCCAACTTTGTGGTCCTTCTCTGGACGCACTCCAGCCCCTCAGTGTTTTTCTTGTACTGAGGGTCCCAGAACTGCACACAGGATTCGAGGTGTGGCCTCACCAGCGCCGAGCACAGGGGGACAGTCCCTGCCCTGCTCCTGCTGCCACACTATTGCTGATCCAGGCCAGGATGCCATTGGCCTTCTTGGCCACCTGGGCACACACTAGCAAATGTTCAGCTGCTGTTGACAACACTTTCAGACCCTTTTCCACTGGGCAGCTTTCCAGCCAGTCTGCCCCCAGCCTGTAGCATTGTATGGGGTTGTTGTGACCCATGTGCAGGACCTGGCACTAGACCTTGCTGAACCCCATACAACTGATCTCATATCATCAATCCTGCTTGCCCAGATCCCTCTGCAGAGCTTTCCTGTCCTCCTGCAGATCAACACACCAGCCCCACTTGGTACTGTCTGCAAACTGACTGAAGGTGCACTTGATCCCATCACCCAGAAAACTTTAGCTCAACATTATTTCCAGCTGCAGCAGGTCCAAAATAATTATGTGCTTCACTTACAGAATACACTTTCTAAAATGTGGATTTTTCCTGGTTACAATGACATAATCTACTGTTTTATTAAAAGCAGACCTAGCGAAAAAAATATTAATTTTTAAATGTGTTGAAACCCACAGAATTTAAAACAAGGTTGAATTTGACTTATTGTTTTATCTTGCTCTGCCAAGAAAATAAACATCTGCCAGATGGATTCCACCTGGATGTCTGTTTGTCTATAGCTCTTCAATATCAAGATGAATTGAGGTTTTATTCAAAAAAGGCTAACACTACAAATACTATTATATAAGGTAGTATAGAAGGAAAATTAGCTCATAGTGTTCATAGGTATTAGAATTTTTAAGGAATGTCCAGGCTATGCTCTGAGGAGATTTAACACTAGAAAATATACTACAATGACAATGAAAATGGGCTTACAATTAAATTATTTTATAATGAAAGAAGAAACACCCTTTTTTGTCCTAGAGTGAGATAATATCACCCCTTAAGTGTCAGGTAACAGACTTCAGTATGCAAAAAATACAAATGACTCATAAAGAATAAGTACAGGGAGTGAATCTAGCCTGGAACAGAGTACCTTGTAGACAGAGCAGCAGCAATAAGGCTTGCCATGCTGTCTTCTACAACATTCTCAAAGGCAAGCTAAGGCAAAATTACCTGGATTAAATTCTTCTCACACAGAAAACTCATTGTGAACCACAGTCAGAGTGTAATTACCAGGAAGTTACACCAGTACTTTCACTTGACAGATTTATCAGGTGCAGTTCCTTCAGGATTCTGTCCACAACCCCGTACTAACCATATTTCTGCCCTAACAGTCTTCCCGTTAATATGTATAGGGATTGAATTTTCAGCTGATAGAAATGGAAGGAACTGGGACTGAAATTCCATGTGACCCTGACAAACTGGAAAAAGTCACCCAACAACGTAGACCAAAATTCAGAAAAATATTGCACTCTTATAGGAATGATTAACTTTACAAGCACCCAACGGGGGAAATACTGTTTAAGAAACAGTTCTTCAGTGCTGCAGGAATCTGAAAAAACCACAAGTCACACAGAAGTCAACAATATAATCTGCAGGGCACATGAAGTAATCTTTCTGCTCTCTGTAACTTATTAAAGTTCTGAACAGGAGTTGTGTGTGTAGTTTTAGGCACCACAATGAACCACTCAAAGTCCACACAAGAAAGCAACAGATGTAATAACTAGAGGATTGTAAAATGTATCTCAAGAGGAAAAGGTGAAGAGACTGATATTTTTGATGCAAAGAAGAAAAAGCAGAAGAATCCCACAGTAGTTTTAAAATATGTGAATGGTATTTGCAAAGAAGAAGGAAAGAAATTTTTCAAGTGCACTGAGACTGGGAAAATTGCCAAGATCTAAAACCCACAAAAAGGAAAATTTTAATCTTACAATAAGAAAAGTTTTCTAATAGGTAAGGCAGTAAAGCATGACAAAAAGATGGCCTAAGAAATCCATGGAATTGAAGGTTTCTGAAAGACAGGTTAGACAAATTTCAGTCAAAATAGTCTATATAATAATTATTTGTGCTGATAGGTAAATAAAAGAAAGTTTTGTGATGTTTCCCCACCATATATTCTATGATTCTAGGAAGCAAAACTCCTTTTCCTCTTATGTGTCATTTGCCTCCAGGGGCAGACACTTAGCTGATAGAATATAGTCAGTGCACCCAGGTTCGACTGCAGTACTTGTGGTGTGGGCTACACCTGTGCTATAGCCTCGGAAAACCGAAACAGCAAGCTTGGTTACCATACAGGTCCCTTAAATTGTACATCGCTGAGGCCTTGACCAAGGAAACATCATTGTTTTCATAAGCAAGGTATGAAAATGACCAAAGTTGCCCAAAGTCAGCCACAGAGACAGCGACAGAAAGACAAAGGGACATTATGTCTCTCAAGTTCTTATTCTCTGGATAGTGTAATAGACAGACTGGTTCCTTCACTGAGTCATCCATTTAATTCATGACATACAGCTTTGACTTCTATAACTGGACATCTTTTAAACCTCATTTCACCTTCACATCATATCATAAGCATACAAAGAAGACTTTCAGTCCCATAAGCATACAAAGAAGACCAATGCTAAGTGAAATTTGGCCTTTATTCTAATGGGGAAAGGTGGACAAGAGCACCAAGTGCTCATCCGGCAACTTGAAATATCCTGGATGCCTATGGTTCTCTAATAAGACAAGAAAACTCCTGTGTGCAGACTCTTGGATAATAATGCCTTGAATTTACCACATGAACCTGGCTGAGGCTGGTTTAGAGCGCAGTGGAAGTACTGTGACCCACAGTGGTTGTCACACATCACTAGAAGTAGAGCAGGAGAAGATGTGCCAGGAAAAGAAGGATGAACTCCGACACAAACACATCCTCATCTTTCCTTCTGGAGCCAGGACAAGCTGGATCATCCTGCCTGCAGAGAGAAAAGACCATTCCATGCTTATCTGTAAAGAAGAACTATCCAGACCAAACAGAGGTGCTTATTTATAGAATAAACCAGTCTTGGTTATCAAACTCTCATTCTGTCTCACTTCCTCTCACTACTAGGTACTGTAATTCTACTTTTAACATCTTGTCATCACATCAAACACAAGGTTCTGGCTGGGTTCCAAAGAGTTGCTGGACCTGGCCAGATAAGATTTCACACAGACTTGTGCTGAGCCAGGACCTGAATCGCAGTCTTAGTGACAAAATGTTAACACCGAGGCAAGTTTGCCTAAATAGATTTTTTTCCCCCTGAATCCTTCTTCTCTCCCTGCCCTCTTTCAATACTTTTATTTTTTCTTCTAGATTTCAGCTGGGCTATTCACATGCAAAAATTACAGGTGACACATACAGTGACACATTTTCTCCTGGCATAGAGATAATTGAGCTAGAATAAAATACTACTACTAATAATAATAATAATAACAGTAAAAGACTGAATAACAGTAACAAAAATTGCAAGAGTATATTTGTAATTTTTCACTTCCCCTCAAAAACTGTCCCTAGATACTTCGTGTGTTTCTCAAGTGTTCTTCTTATTCCACTTGCCTTAAAATTGCATTGTGCAGAAGGCCTGAGTAATCTCATTACAAAGATGCTCACTTGGTGTTGGGTATGTTACACACAAATAAAAATTCTATAGGTTACAAAGAGGTTAAAATATGATTATTTTCTTTTTAAATTTTCAATATTGAAAAACAAACATTATTTACAATGAGTAAAAGATATGTAATCCATCAGCACGCACCTACTGTTGTCTATACCAGCACACAAATCTCTTGTCTCAGACCAATGCCTGCTCAAAATCCACCCTGCCAATTTTTTAGCTGTGGTCAATTAAACCCTGCTCTGCCACGGGAGGGATACCATTTCTCACAGACACTCAGCTGACTGCGAAACAAAAGCAGACTGTCACAGACTTGTGGGTGTCTGACAACCTGCTCTGCACAGCTGCGTGCCCAGAATGCAGGACTGAGCACAGTTCAGTCCAGCTCCTGTGATGCGTAATTACTTTTATTCTGTTATAATAAAGATGTCACCCTCTCTGTAATTAAATGTGTGAATCATTAAATAGTCACTGCTTTATTATTTACAGGAGCAGTGAGTTTAATTTCTCATGATACTGCTCTCTGGAAGTATTTTGATGATTTGACATATTTTAATTAGCTCCAAAATACTGGGATTTTTTATCAACTCTAGCAGAGAGAAGTTCTCATACGCAGTAGAGTAGCAACTGCCTGTGAGAGATCAGTTTATTTATCTGGTATATTCTCAGCATATCAAAGATATCCATTTTATTTTTTACAGGATATCAAAAATGAACTATACCCAGGAAAAGCATACTTAGTTTATCCTTCAGCTGTGGGTAATTCTTCCCACCAGATTTCACCCAAGATTCAAAGCCCTATTTCTTTCATATCTGAAAGACATCTGGAAGGTAACAGAAGCCTTTAAGCTAAGTCCATCCACCTATGGCAAAAGCAAGTCAAAGCTGCAGCTTCAAAACCATCTGATGGCAACACCAGCTCTCTGCTGTCACCACAGATCAATGTCTGAAAATGGCCAAGTATGGTCAAAGAATCTTTCTGGCTATGACCAGCAAGAAAGCTGATGGTGCAAGCACGTACAGGGCACTTAGCTAGGCTTGCAAGCACAGATGAGTCCATCATGAAATCTGAGCACAGCTTAGGTAACGTAAGCACAACTGAAACACAGTGTTTACGTCAGACGGAGATACAGCAACCATTTCCTGATGTCTCCATCTCTCCCTCTTAAAAGAGGTTTTGTGGTTTATCACTGCCTGTAGATTATCTTGGTCACAGAAACTGAGGTTGATTTGGAGTGACAGCAAAACCAAGGAGATGAAAGCAGTATCCCAGTCACACTCCATCACCATTTATCCCTCCACTTATCCATGCACCCTGTGCAAATATTTTGCTCTCCCTGGCTTTACAGTCTATCAGCTTGTAGGAATGGTTTTAGTTTTCTTGCAGTGGGAAACCCCTGTGGCGTTCCCAGCCTGGGCACTGCTGCAAGCTATGGGAGATGCTCTGGAGTGCTACAGACACCGCTCTTGGGAGGCTGAGTGCCCCCTCCTGCACGTGGGGGCAAACAGGACTGGGGGACTGCTTTAGCCACTGCTCCAGGGCATTGTGGTCATTACAATACGAAATCAGAGTGCTTAAAGGTAGGTGACTGTAATTGGAAAACAGTGACTTTCACTCAGGCATCAGACATTTTCTTAAATACTAGGCCACTTCTACTGGTAAGTGTCCCCATTTCTGTTGCTAACAATAGGAAGAGATAATAAAACAGGAGCGCTAATATAAAACTCATAAGGCTGTAACTGCACATCTGAGAAATGTTGTTTCTCTATCATGTAGCAGTACACAAGACAAGGAGAACTCAGTGCTACCCAGCCTGATACAGCAACAAGATTCAGGGTGCAATGAGCAGATTGTGCCCAAAAATTCCAATGTAGTGCTGCATCCTACAGCCAAGAGACGCCTGCAGCATCCATTCCCAAGGGTTCCCTTCACTGAGGACCACTGAGAAGCTGGCTGCTGCCAGCAGAGTAGCCCAGCACATGGCCATCTTGGACTTATTGCTACTTCAAGAGCTCAAACCCTCAAACAGGAATGCTATGAAGATCACAAATGCTACATTCCCAAATAACCAGCACAGAAACAAAAGAACAGGAAGAAATTTCAAAAAAGTGCCTTGACCTCCTCTCTGACCTTGCCTTCACCAGTAAAGTAAATGCAAAAAAAAAAAAAAAAAGCCAAACAATTAAAATCCTTTCTTCTGCTGACCCAGTTTGTGAAGAAAAATTGTGAGCATTGAAGACCAGATTCCAGAGCACTCAGACATGGAGCTTTTTTGCCTTGTTTTCAATGCAAGGAGGAGCAGCAGCTGTGGTGCAGTCTAAGCCACACATCAAGATATATTAGACCAGAACATCTCTTCCTCCTGCTTCATCAGCTGTTCTAAATATTTCTAAATAATACACATGGGCTTCTCTGACTCTGAAGTAGACAGAGCACGATTTGGCATGTGGCAAGATGGTTTGATGATGTTGCAATGAGCTTTCTGGACTCTTGGGGCCTAGCTGCAAACAGTGAAAAGCAGTAGTTTAATTTAGTGGAACATGTGTTTGCAGTTTCTATTTCTTTATCACTAAGGAATAATTCAATAAAATTGAAGCAAGGGTTTTCACCCTTTTAGGCTCTGGAGATTAGATTTAGGCACTTATTTAAGTGCTTTGGTGCACCTACAAATTTCACTCTAGTCAAACTATAGATGTTCAAAACATATGGACCCCTGGATATTTCCATTTGGATGTTTCCAGCCTCCTCACTGCAGCCATTTGTGCACATGCCGAACAGGACTGGAGTTAAGTCAGAAGAGCTGAATTAAGCACCTAAGTAAATACAAGCCAGACTGTGTTAGACTAGGAGAGAAGGGTTTGTGACAAGTATGTAAAAATCTACCAATCTCATTTAAATTGATAGTTCCCCTTCCCACTCCTCCCCGCTGCAGAGTCCAATCCAGCTCTCACCTGCCTTCTCACACAAAATGTTTGATGCTTCTTTTTCCTAAGATACCCCGCATTGTTGTAGAAAATACTGGTTTTTTATTAACATAAAAGGGCTGTGTAAGTAAGGCCAGAAAAAAAAAAAAATTTTTATCCTAAAGATCTGTCATAAGGATCCAGATTAGTGCAGTTTGAAGCCGTTCATCCTATCAAACATGAATAAGTGCTGGACAGCTTTGCTAGCTGCTCTGGCCAGCCACACAATGCCAGAGCAAGGATTTAAAAACTAACAGAAACAAAATGCACACCAATGCATTTCATAGATTTAAGGAAGATACCAAGTGCTGCTAGGAAAATGGGATTATAATTGATGTTTCCAGCTTCTCAAAAGTTCATTTCACGTGTTGGGATTAACCTGGTTTACAAAACTTTCCAAATTCTTGATTTCCTTAGAATTTTAACTTTCATTATCTCCTACAACTTTTTTTTCCTTAGGAGAAAATATTAATATTGAGAATTAAAAATGGTACATCAATCTCTCAAACCTTGTTAAAGACTGCAATGAGATATTTCATTCAGTCACGTTAATTAAACTTTGAGCTCATTACACCAGTTTCTTACAGAAAGAGTATCTGGAATCTACACAGCTTTTTGAGATTACCAAGAAGAAGAAATATTGTCCAGAACCTGGAGCATTACCCTGCATTTCAGATGACACAGATTCAGGTCCCCAAAGCACACAGGATTCAGACAGGTTGACAGAAAGGTATTCCAAGAGGGGACTTACTGTCAAAATTAAGAAAAAAAATATTTAGACTTCAGCTGGCAACACTGGCCTTCCTAATTGACCCTTGACAGGCTATTTTGCAGTTTTTCAGTCAGGTTGAAAAGAAGATTTCTTCAAATGAGCATTGGTGCAAATTATGAGTGTTCACCAATCTTTCAGGGAACACTTTTCCAGCAATTTCACAAGATGGGATCTCATATAACTATCTCACATATTTGTTTTGCAAGCATCCTGTCATGTCATGTGCTGGTTTTAAGAAAAAAAGAAAAACAAGTAATTTTTTTACATGATTCACCTTACCATTATTTAATAATTATTTTGCATAAGATCAGGATTTTTTTCCAGGAGAGCACTTTCCTCTCAACTCACAGAATCATAGAATGGTTTGGGTTGGAAGAAACCTTAAAAATGACCTAATTCCAACCCCCCTGACATGAGCATTGGCACTTTCCACTAGACCAGGTTGCTCAAAGCCCCATCCAACCTGCCTTTGAACATTTCCAGGGATGGGGTAACTTCAGTGACTTTGGGAAATGTCCACCAGTGCCTCACCACCCTCATGGGGGTGAATTCCTTCCTTGGGTCTAATCTGAACATACTCTCTTTCAGCTTAAAGGGCATTCTCCCCATGCTATCACTACATGTCCTTATCAAAAGTTCCTCCATCTCTCCTGTATTCCCTCTACATACTGGAAGATGCCAGAAGTTCTCTTCTCCAGGCTGAACAGCCCCAGCTCTCTCGAACTCAACAGGAGATGTGCTCCAGCCCCCTGAGCATCTTCCCGGTCTCTTCTGGACTTTCTCCAACAGGTCCATGTCCTTCTTACACTGGGGCCCCCAGAGCTGATGCAGCACTGCAGGTGGGGTCTTCTCACCAGGGCAGAGCAGAGGGGCAGAATCCCTTCCCTTGCCCTGCTGCCCATGCTGCTCTGGATGCAGCCCAGGACATGGTAGGCTTTATGAGCTGCAATTGCACATTGCCAGGACATGGTGAGGTCTCATCAGCCAACAGCCCCAAGTCCTCTTCCCCAGGGCTGTTCTCAATACCTCCTGCACCCAGCCTGGATCTGTGCTTGGGATTGCTCTGACCCACTGGCCTTGTTGAACTTCATGAGGTTCCCACAGGCCCACCTCTCAAGGTCCCTCTGGATGGCATCCCTTCCCTCCAGTGTGTCGAATGCACAGCACAGCTTGGTGTGGTTGGCAAAGCTGCTGAGGGTGCCTTCAATCCACTGTCCACGTCAACAACAAAGGCGTTAAAGAACACCAGTCCCAACGTTAATCCCCGAGGGATTCCATTTGTCACTGGTGTCCGCTTGGACATGAAGACATTAAACACAACTCTCTGAGTGTGATTTCTCCTCGGAGAAAGTTATGTGTTTCCAGCTGTTCCAGTTCGGGGAAAGGTTCTTTAATTCAAAATAAAATTATGCATTGTGTCAGTCTTCCAGATTGTCTTGCATTAGAGACAAATTTCCTAGGTGGAAAGCACTCTGAACAGGTGCCTCCCCCACAGCAAAGGTTTCTGGCACCCCTTCCCCCCCCACAACAACTGAATATCTCAGCTGACAATGGGAAAGAACTGTTTCATTAACAGACCACACAGTGGAAGGGGAAAGGGGAAAAGGGGTCATTAAACCTGAACAAACACTCAATGAACTGTGTCCTTTTCCTCAGGCGTAGCTTCCCCTTTATGGGGTCCCCAGAGGGGCCGGGTGGAGTTCCTCCGGTGGCTACCTGGAGGATTCTCTTCTGTCCCCCAGGGCTCCTCAGGTTCTCAGATGAGAAAGCAAGTCAAAGAAAAGGGTCCAAAAACAATGAAAAAATAATCCCGGGGGAAAAAAAAGTCATAAAGAAAACCCAAGCAGCAGCCACACCAGTAGCACCAGCAACCAGCAGCAGCAACTGACTGAAAAAACCCAATGTCCCTTCCTTCTCACTCCCCTGTAGAACAACCGAGGGAAGAGTTTCAAAACATCCCGCGCTGGCAGAGCTTTCTCCCAGCTGGAGGACACAGTTAAAGCTACAGGACCATATTTCTGGTCAAGCAAACAAACGATAGGGAATACAAAATATCATTACGCCAGCCCAGGACACAGATCCAGATCCCCAACCATAATAGACATGTGACATTACTATACATGCATCTTCACTCTTAAAAAGGCACCAAATAAGGCAGTCCATACTGACTGAACAAGCACAAGGTAAACACAGGGAGGTGTACTGATCAGTAAGAGAGAGTAAAGAACAAAGAATGGAAAAAACCCTAAGATAACAATTTGTGGCAAAAAGAAATGGGATATATACTCTGTAAGACAAATTGTATCAATGTTGGCCTGTAAAAGACCCTCAAGCCAGTTTGAGAGTCGTGTCTCTTTTATCCTTAACTAAGCAATAATTCCTCTAAGTGTCTCTTCTACTTTCAACGTGTTCAAGAGTCCTTTTGAAACCTACCTTGGAAGGCAGCCAACAAGTCTCTGCCACTGTGCAGAGGACCTACAGCAGAATACCAATTGATTTCACTGTATAATACACTGAGGTTTGATCTATGCACCCAATGCAGAAGAGAAGAGAGACTGAACTCAGAGTAACTTGCTTTGATAAAGTGAATATCATGAAGCAGAAGACTGGGACTAGTTGATATGAATTATCTTTGCCATCCAAATAGCACAACACAGACATCCTGACAGAGCTCTAAGAGACTGAGAATCTATCTTCTGTTCTCCTGATAGTTATAGTGTAGCTCAAACCAGCAAAAGAGTTTGTTTTCCACAATCAGAGGGCTGCAATATATAGCAGATTGTAGAAAAGATCTTATAAAACATAGGAAACAGTGCACTGTAGATAGTGGACAGAGTACCTTTGCTGCTTCAGTTTATCATGGAAATTTTCTAGCATGAGCAGCCAACTCACCTTCTAATGTCTCTAATTCTCATCTAAGATATAAATGTGCCATGCTGAGACCTCTGGGCAGCTTCTCCTTTTGTAAGATCAAGAGCTCCTGAAAGACTTCTGCCAATTCACACAGAGTCAGGTATTGTCCAGCCATTTTCAACCACGGAGTGAGAGGAAGCACAACTGAGAAATTTTTTTCCCAGCATATGTTCAGTCTGCATAGGAGCTACATAATATCTTGCAGCCAGGGGTTTTCTGTGAATAAAAATCCAAATGAAAAGAGAACATAGGGAAGCAGAAGGTCACTCTTGGGTCAACAGGCCCAGTCTAAGCTCACAGACCTTTTTGCATCTGTTTGGATATCTAAGCATAATATTTCTCCAGCTCAGAAGAGTACTGGAGTGAGCAGCACAGAGAAGGTAGAGCAAGGTGCACATAAATTAGCCTTCTTATCTTGAGGAAGTCTTAAACAGGAGTTTGACCACTCATTAATTATCATTAGTCTTTGCCAGGGACTTTATGGTCTCTCAGATTAAGCTTGTTGAATGTTCTGCTAGTATTTGCTCCAAAATCACTCACATACAACTTTCAGTTATAGCATTGATTGAGCCACACTCTCTTACCTGCAATTATTGACAAGTCAACAATATCTGTTCATCCTGGAATGTGCTCAGATATTGATTATCATTCTTGATTAGTTAAAAATATGATAGTTAAATGTCTAAATGAAAACCACCATCATCCATTTTGCCCATAACAAATGTAAGATGTAATGAAGATGTTTGTAGAAATGCACACAGACAATTCAGAACTTCAACCCCAAATATCTTCTACTCTGCCAGAAGAAAAATTGAAAATTAAAAACAAATAAAAGAAAGAAAGATGAAAAGATTTATTAAATTGGAAACCTTTAAAAAGAAAATGGCAGCTTCAGCAAGCAACTGATACAAGTTCCAAAGGAAAAGTACACAGCATTCTATCCTGTTCTAGATCACTTAGAGAAATTCATAAAGTGAGACTCATATTATGCAACCCCAAGAGTTTCCCTGCTGTTCATCATTACAGTATGTCAGAGCATTAAGGTATTTTATGGAAAGTGGCTGGCTGACCTGTGCTTTCCTTTGGGTTTACCAGCAAATAGAAATTCATCTTTTGGGGGTTGCCTGAGGTACTTCCTAAGCCACCCAGGGCTTTCCCAGCTGCTCATCTCAGTTTGCACATTACAGATCTCCCTGGGATAATCCCATGCAATGCAGTCCTGTTGAAGTCTGCCCCAAGCTCAAGTCATGCAACCCAACATGCAAAAACCTAGGCAAAATGTAATAGGATGCCTGCATGCATGACCAAGGAGCTTCTGACAATATTTACACATAGAAAGGAAGCTACAAGCAGGGTCAGATCAGGAGGAATATATAGACACTGCCCAAATCCACAGGTAAGGATTGAGAAAAGCCAAAGCCTACCTGGAGTCAAATCTGGCAAGGGACAAGAACAAGAAAAGTTTCTAGAGCTCTATCAACAGCAGAAGAAAGACTATGGAAAGTGTGTGCCCAGAGCTGAAAGAGCTGGGGAACCTGGTGAAAAAGGGGGGAAAGTACTTTTGAATACTTTCTTTACCTCAGTATTTACTGGTAGAAATTTCTCCTTTGGGAATCTCAGACCCTGAGACCAGATAAAATATCTAGATCAGGCAAGACCCTTGATGGAGGGGTAAAAGGTCAGGTAATGCTTAAACAGGACATACATAATAGCTGAGAAGCTCCTTGATGACATTGTGAGGCTTCTCTTGGCATGGTAGTCTGGGCAGCTGGGGGAATTTCCTAAGGACTGACAGAAAGGAAATGTCACTCCTGTCTTCAAGAATAGCAAGAAGGAGGATCCAGAGACGTACAGACAGTCGACCCCAACTTGATCTTAAAAATAAAGAAAATTCAATCTTAGCTTTTCTTTTTTTACTTTGAGGAGAGTCAAACACTAGTGCATATTGCCCAGATATTCTGTGTTTGAACACTTTGGAGATACTCAGGTTCTTACTGTACGTGACTCTGGCCAACCTGCTTTGATTGATCTTACTTTGGGCAGAGGGTAGGACTAGACTATCTGCGGAAATCCCTTCCTGCATTAGCAATTTTTTAACTCTGTAATTCTGTATGAAATTATATTCACACCACCAGCTTTTCAAGGCATTACATGGCTATCTCTAACAACTCAAGGCCAGGCAGTTTTCACAAGTACCTGGACAATACAAAACTGCTGTGCCCTTGGAAAAAGCAGGCTCACATTTCCCCAGACAGAGGAGGGAACTGAACCCAAATTTTCTAGATCCTATGTGGTTTCCTAACAGATGGGCCAGAAGATTAGTGCCAATGCAGGAAATGGAACATGACAGAGTTTACTCCCAAGCCTATTTTTGGGTGCTTACATTAAGAGCTTGTGTCCTTTTAAGTGGAAAGATCTGGACTCTGGAGGGTGATGGAGAACCATGGAAAACAAGCTGTTACTTTGCATTGCCCCCTGAACAAAAGCATATTTTTAAGAATAGTTCTTCTCTGGCCTCAGCAGTACATGAGATACTCTAATGAGGTTTTCCAAGAGCTATTGTTTCTGCCAAGCTTCATGTCCTACATTTGCATATCCTGGCATTTACAATGCCTTGAAAATTAAGAAATAAAAAGTACTGCCCTTTGCAAATCTTAAATCCACTAACAGCTTTCAGCCTGCAGACTCACAGCACCTTCATGGACAGAAATAGCCAAAGACAAGCAGCACCCTGATCCTTTAGAGAGGCAAATCTGATGGGCTGCAAGGAAGAATCAGCTTGATGGGCTTTTGGGTGCTGTTGAGCTGATGGATGACAAACTGACCCTTGAGTAGAGGCACTAAGGGAGATGGAGTAAGAAAAAGAGGGAAGAAAGTCTGCAGCATAGGACTATAACCATATTGGTGACTATGCAAAAAAGATGTTGGTAGAGTTTTCTATAACCTTTTTCTCTTCTCTGTCCATAGAAGGTAGAGGAAGGGCAATATGAAATGAATTCTTCAGTTATAAATAAAAACAGAAAGGTAGCATGAAGATTACATTACTCCAATGTAAAATTAAATTATCTACCCTTCTCTTACTGAATAGGATGTTCTAATATAGAGCCCTGACTCAGATTTTAAAAGCAGAGTGTACCAACAAAAAAAAGAAAATAGCAATCAATGATTCTACAAGGTCATTATAAAAAGGACTTGGAAATACGATTAAGCTCCAAATGAAAACAAAGAAGTAATTTAGAAGATTGCTTTTGTTTCTTGTTATTCTTTTAGTTGCATACTGTTGAGAAACCTCATCATGCACTGGCAGTGTTATAAAGGTGATAAGCAGGCCAGATGGATTCAGGTTACCCTGAGGCTTCTGCTGGATTTCACAGGTGCCTATGAGTAATTCCTTCACTTTCTACAGACCTAGTAACACTTTACCTATACTTGATATGCACTCTTGAGAACTGCTTCTCCAATAGAATTTGGATGAACTGAAGAGATTTTAGGGGACCTCAGTGAAAATTATCAATTGGATCAGTCAGTTGTCCTAAAATATATGTGAATGAACTACAAATCAGATGAATTGTTGAATTATAGAATGAATCATAGAATGGTTTGGGTCAGAAGGGCCTTCAAATATCGTCGAGTTCCAACAGTCCATGGCATGGGCAGGGATATCATCCACTAGACCAGGCTGCTCAAAATCCCATCCAACCTGGCCTCAAACACTGCCAGGGATGGGGCAGCCTCAGTTTCTCTAGGCAGTAGGTTCCACTATTCTTATGGTAAAGAATTTTTTTCTAATATCTAATCTAAATCTGCACTCTTTCAGTTTAAGCCTTTCTTAGATCATCTAAGTCTTCTTCACATCCCCTATGGATATAACAACACAATTATCTTTTCCCCTTTCCCTCCAGGCATTTTCACATGCTATAAAAATTAAAAGTAGCATTTAGTTCACAGTCTGGAGAGAAAGCTTCAAAATGCAATTCTGTAAACCAGACCTTAATTTCCTTGTAAGATCTTATTCTACATGGTATCTGTATATGAGCTCTGAAAGCAGTCTGATGTTCACCATTGCTAAACCAAGCAGCTGATACCAACAGTGTCAGCCTGATGCCACCAAATCCAATTAATTCAGAAAATATGCACAGGAAATATTTTTCTATTTTAAATTATGATACAAAAGTTATTCAGATTGTTTTATACAGATTTCTGGCAGCATATTTTGATCTTTTCCAGCTCATGTTAAAGCATCAAGATTTATATGTCTGCGAGGAGATTTTAGCTGCTACCAGACCCACAAGACAAATGTTCATTAAGCTGTGGAAGCTTTAAGGCATGGCTATCTTCCATAGACAAAAATGTAGCAGGATGATGAATTATACTGCTCTGGGTTTTGTGTTTGTTTTCCTGATTAATGCACTTTAAATTGCTGATAGGAGAAGGTTTTGCCAAAACAGATGGGTGACATTAACACAACAGAGTACAACTGTCACTGGTGGAAATTTTTGTCTTTTAATCTGTACTTTCTTCCTGCATATATGTATAGGGGTTTTTTTTTAAATAGGTCTATGTTTAGGGTTCTTTTCACTTTAAGTAGCTGGCAGTTTTAACTCAAACAAGTGTTGTATTAAATAAATATTTTGAAAAGTTGCTGAGAAGTAACCTATAAGAAATGGTTACAGTAGCTTTGGTTTTACCTTTACTACATTAAAAATTTGCCATGGCATCATTTTCTCTACATAAGATTTAAATTAACTTTACACCACAAAGTAGAAAGGCTCTGCATTTTCAGGAAAAAAACAGTTTTGTTGTTCACTTTTCCCAACTAGATATCGAGATTTTTTAAATTATTATTATCATTATTATTATTATTATTAATTCACCTTCACCTTCTTACAATCCTTGCATTGCCTATGTTGGGCACAGTTCATTTTCATTTCTCAGCCAGACCCTGGCCGGATGCCTCAGGTGCAGCCCCTCAGGCAGCTCACTGGCACCCTCAAAGTACCTCCCAACATTCCACACTGGTTCACACTATGACAATGTGAAGCAACTTCTGTCCCATCAAAAAGGCTGCTATAAACAGTAATGATACAATAATTGTAACACAAAATCCTGTAATTGTAAGTTCACATGGTGTGTCTATTGAAGAATACCTGTAACCTTAAAAAATTGCCTTCTCACCAGAAACGTTCTTTATGACCTGCCACCAGCTGGGTGTGTTCAGCAAACTGTTTTTAAGTCTCTCTACGTCTCTCTTTCTTGCCTGGGATATTTGAACTACCCTGATGGAAAGGTTGTCTCCTACTGTGCTGTTGCTAAGTGCCTATCGAAACAGGCACCTCTGTGTGCCACCAGGTTGAACTCTATTCTCCTGCTCTTGTCAAGGCACAGCCTGCGTGTTGAACCTCTGCAGCACTGAAACAGGATCTCTGCTCACTGCACCACAGGCACTCACAGAAACAGAGGCTGAACTGTCCCCCACAGGATTTGTGCTCTCTGGCTCTGTGCATCATTTTGGCTGAACTGTTGATGAAAAATATCTCTGAACCTTCAAGGCTCCCCTAACAAGCTTTTTAAAAAATAAACTAACTAAAACTCATAATCTTTCCTCTCAGTGCAAAGCTCTTCACTTTAAAATGCAGTCTACAAAACAAGACTAGAGGCTACTTTTTTCAGGTGAGACGTGCAATCAACTGGGAGATGTCAATTTATTTGATTTGAACAGTTTGCATCCACCATGCACTACACTCAGGTGCAAGCCTGAGCATAGGTCATCTTTAGGATCATATTTAAAAAATGCTTGAATCTGACACAGAATTTTGGACAGCTGTAGATTTGGTAGAATCTTACCCAGGAAAACATCCTGTAGTTTAACTAGCAAGAGCTAGAGTCCATGACATGTCTTGTGCCTATGTTAAGCCCTATTCTCCATCCCACCCTTTTGTTATTCCTTTAAATTGAAAAGGAAATTCAGCTTCAATTATCCAGTGGAGCAAGACCTGATAAGAATATTACATCAAGAAGAAGGTGACCTCAAGAAGATCTCTCTGTTCTTGAATTGGGGGAAGAAGGGGACCCCAAACCTCAAAGAAATTCCTTTCAGAATTTTACTCCTGCAGTATAGTAGGTGTGTTGACAGACAATATTTCAAAAGATAGTTGGGCTAATAACATTCAAAGGCTCCTTTCACCAAACTTAGTAGAATTTATCTCAAGATTTCATAAGAAAGAAGAATGAATGGGTCTTGTTCCCCTCATCATATCAATATGAAAGTCACAACACCCTTCATTCCTGTTTGTGGGTAGAGTTTGCCCTTACACTTGGTCATAATTTTAACTATTTGCAGTTAATTCTTACATGAGAGAAAAAAGAAAAAGACAAGTAGTGCTAGGTATTTGGAAAGAAAGTGGGTTTTTATAGCTCCCAGATTGTTTGATCCTTATCTAAATCAGAAGGCAATTACTTATGACTTTATAGTCTGAATAGGCCTTTAAATAAGACCAAAACAAGAACACACTTTTGTTTTACTACTTCTCTTGTTTCCTAATAGTAGCATTTTCAAAAGGACTTATTTATGTTCAGCAGCTCCAAGAGCACTGGGGACTCATGCACATTTCTTCTGATCTTCAACCATGGTATAGCATCTCCCGGATTACAGAATGCCTTTTGTTGAGGCCTTTCTTGCCTTTTAGATTACTATTGCAACAGTAATGTCAGGGTGAATTTTTCCAAATCAGAAGTTGTTGCCATGTCCTTAGACCCACAAAAAGAAGTCCTGGATATCATATGCCACCATTGCATCGTCAGCCTCCAAACTGCAAGGAATTCTGTAGTAAATCAAAAGGGGTGCTCTTAACCCCTGAAATGCCATGCTGTGGGTGAGAAGCACTCTCCAAATGACCTGGAAGGCTCTCAATTCCTCTCTGCTCCTGGGAGATAGAAAACGTTGGCACTGCTTCATATACACAAAAGAAAAATCTCTTCTGTTCCAGCAAGGACAAGAGAAAATACAGAGCTGCAAAATACAGACAGACAAGGAAACAAAGATAAAAAGCGAAACCTTATGAGGTACCTGCCCCTTGTTCAGTTTTCTTCAGACAGCTGAATGGAGAAAGTTCTGCTCAACAACAACCTTTCTGTATGTAGCTCCCTGGAAGAGGCCAGGGAGGGCTCCCAGCGACCACAGACATGGCTACTCACATGATTCACAGAGCATTGCTCTGTCCTCTTTGTATGTCTTTTTTAAGGTTCTACTCTCTTTTAATCAGCCTGGCATGTTGGAAGCTGTAGTAGGTACATTGATAAAACTTAGTGGAGACTTGCCTTCCTCTCCCTTACCGGGTAAATCCAGTAGTAAGCATTCCTCGGATAGCCAGGCTACTAATCCAATACTTTGCCAGGACTGGACAGCTGTGTAACGGTGACTTGGGAAGACAAATGTCATAACTCTGAATGTCTCTCCCTTTCCTTTTATTCTTTCCCCACCTCTACATGCTGAGCATGATGCAATATGGTACATATAGTACATAATAAAGAGTATCCCTGTGGTCAGTCAGGGTCAGCTGTCCCTGCTGTGTCCCCTTCCAACCCCTCATGCACCCCCAGCCCCCTCACTGCTGGGGTGGGGTGAGGAGCAGAAAAGGCTTTGTCTCTGTGTAAAATCTGCTCAGCAATAATGTAAGCATTCCTGAGTTATCAACACAGTTTCCAACACAAATCCAAATCATAGCTGTATAGCAGCTATTACAAAAAAAACCAGTATCACAGCCAAACTGTCACATCAAATAACACTTTTTCCTTAAGTTTGCCATATATATATATGTATATATATATATATGTGTGTGTGTGTATATATATATATATATTCTCTAGTGCTCAGACAGGCATAGGAAGAAGGTGAAATGCACACATACTTCCTAACAGCCAGGTAAACTTTGAGGCAATCCAAAAGAACATAAGACCTTAAGAATCATAAGACAGAAGCCAGATAATGTTTCTACATCTCTAAGACAAATAGAGTTTTGGAGATCATCTCCTGAAATCAACCTTATCCTTTAAATCTGCTCACAAAAGCAAAGAGAACAAGATTTCTCATGCCAAGACACACTGAAATTACACAGTGCCCAGCAACTTAAAAAAAGAAAAACAATTGTGCCTGAAGTCTAGTCTTTTTACAAGACTAAGCCCTGAAAATGCTGTGAGAAAATGCTATCAAGTATCTGTGAGGCTTTTAGCCTTACCCTGGTCACTGCAGGCTGTTTCAAAGTAGCACATGTTAAAAACTGCGAGTGGGGAATGGAGGATTAGATCTCCCCCAGCTCATACCCGCTGAGATGTCCTGGGCAGGGAAATAAAAAGAAATGAGCAGTTTCAGAACACTCCAACCTGTCCTTGAATGCTTCCAAGGAAGCAGCATCCAAAACCTTCTTTTAGAGATGGACACAATCTTTCTGTCCTAAAATCCCACCACAATCTGATCAACAGCATTTGGATTTTTCCTCCATGCTTTAAAGGAAATGCTAACATGCAGTAACACAGGGCGCCCGGCAGCAATACAGTGCCATCCATGGGATCAATTTTCCACGGCTCCAACCATGTGCTGAGAAAACTCATCCAGCTCCCTGTAAAATCATCCAGTGAGATCAGGATTGAAAGCTCATGTCAAGACCCCCTACACATTCCCAGGCATCTGGGAAATCATAAGTACTGACAAACTCTGGGTTATTGGAGCGATGTTGTTGCTAACACACATTTGACAGGCTGCATTGACTGAGCTACATTGGACATTGGACACACTGGACATTGGTACATTGGACAATTTCCAATGCACCTGTATCAGCAAGGCTACTGCTGTGTCTCTGCTGGGACTCTCCTCAGCTCTTAGCCCTGACTTGTAGTTTTGGGCCCATGACAGACAACATTCTCACAGAGATATGCAGGACACAGTTTGTGGAGTAGCACAGGACAGGGACTGGACCCAGTGGGGAGCAGAGAGGTTTTTATCCTGCTCTGGATAACAGAGGAAAGAGGACTTAGACATACCACACCTCTTGTTTTCAGGACCTGAGACAGGATCCTGGCCCATTTTATTTTAAGAATGAGACTATGTGTACATGGAACAAGCATAAAACTTGGTACAAATTGTAGTACAAAGTTTTCTCAGTAAGAAAACAGATGTGCAGTCCAACCTCAGTACTTCTCCTGCAGCCTCAGCCAAAGAAGGTCATGCCATAAGGTACCAAGAAAAGGAGTTTATTTTTCTCAAGAGCAGAACAGAGGAAAAACCACACCTGATAACCATGTGGCCCGGTCACACATCTTGTCTGTTCATATCAGCTGAGGCTCTGCCCTATTTTATAAATTACATTTTAAAAATGAGAACTTCAAGAATTTTGTCACTTATGACTGACCATGTTTTATCATCACTCCACCTTCTTTATTCCAAAAGAGTTGTCTACAGTGTTTGGTATGCTCCACTTTCTCCCTCTCAGTATACAAAAACTATCCAAGTCTGGACCTACTCTGGTTATTGACACATCTAAATGGACAAAGAGGCCTTTTTTCTAGACAGTCCTTTTTGGAACCAAAAGGGAAGTTTTATCAGCCACAGTCCAATTGCTTTTATTCCAAAATTCCTTTTAAAAAAGCTTTCTTAAAAGTGTCATTGCACATCCCTACATAGAATCATAGAATAGGACGCACTGGAAGGGATAATTTCATCAAAAGATAATTTCATCGAATCCTTAGTGGAAGAGGGAGCCTAGTTGAGATTTTCTAGTACCTTCTCCTATTATGTCTTGAAAACCTCCAGTGAGATATAAGAGATAAGCAGATCATGCTAAATGATCAAAATCTTTCCCCCCATCCTTATAAATAGTCTAAAACCCATAAAGCAGCCTAGAAGAAGTTTCCCCACAGAAAATTCCTAGAAATCTGTTATGACACACTGCAGGATCCCCCAAAGAACTGCACAGCAATTCAAGGCTGTAGCAAGCGAGGCCCTCACAACCTCCCTCTGCAACTGTTTTTTCCACCACAGCAGCATAGAGCCACGGAAACACAAAATTACCACCTTCTCTTTGTTGTCTTTTAGCAGCAACACAGATTCCACCTAAATGTCTGCTAACACACAAATCCCCATAAAAAGAAGAGCAGGAAAATATTTATGGCTCTCTGGTACAAAATTCATTAGCCATTTGTCTGCCAATCTATAACTCCCTGTTTTAAAAGTCAACACAATTTCTTTGGGTGGTGATTTGGGACTATATCAGCTGGAGAGCCCCTAAGCCTTTTGTGAATTATCTGGGCTGAAAGCACTTAGCTGATATGCTTTACCTCTAAATCTGCTATGTGTCCATAGTAATTGCTGTTTACACAGTATATTTGCTAACCCAGGATAATATTCTTTTCATGTGATTCTACAAAATTAAGCTAATATGACACCAATATTATTAATTTTCATTGAAATGCTATGAAAAGGCTATTAAAGTGCTGGTCATCAGCCTAATAGCAATAATATATATTCCTTTGCTCTCTCAGGATCTGAAGTGGACAAAACGGCCATTGATAATAGATGTTCTATTCAGATGAATAACTGAATGGAGCAGACTTTTAAATACAAGAGAAATCTAAAGTAATACAAGTGTTTTATTCATTACCATAAGGGCTGGATTTCTATCCAAGCAGCACTACTGAAAGGAAGACAGAAATCATGCTAGAATGACTCCAGCAATGTGATATCCCTCTGGATCTGACCTCTGCCGACAAGGAGCTGCACCAACTGCCTGCTGCTGAGGTCAGGCATTCTGAACACTCATTTGAAATAAAATACTGCCTACTACACACAGGTTCAGCTGTGGCCTAACCCTACTGCTCAAGACCCTCTATCAGCACAGAGCCGAAATAACTCTTGTCCAGAGGCAAATTACTCCCTGCAAAGGCATTCATTCATGACCTCCATCTGTCATTAACTGGTTCAAGTTCAATGAAGTTAATGGTAAATGGATTTATACCTGAGGATGACCTGGTCCTGAGCATCTCAGGAAGTCACTCACATTCTATCCAAACACCGTGAATTATCTGTTTTTCTCAGACGTTTGCTTGGTATGGATTGTTTTGATATGGATTGATATCGCTGTTGTGTTCTCTCTGCCTTTAGATTAAAAGTTATTGAGGCAAGGATACAGGACTTTACCCTCAGTCCAGACCCATTGAGAGGAAATGAAACAGCTTATATTGCTAAAAAGCAAAATAAAACTACAAGGGACAAGGCCCAAGTGACTGTATTGTGAGTCTGGACAATGTCCCAAGGGAGAGTTCCAGGGGAGGACAAAGTCCCAGAGAGGGGACTGGTGTCACTTTCCTTAATTGTCTGGTGCCTCAAACACTCCTGAAACCAGAATGAGAGAAGGCTCCAGAAGTTCTTGTTTTCAACGTCACATATTTGAATGCAACCTCTTGAAATAATTTTATAGTTCAAGAAGATCTTTTATTTTGATCTTTGAAACAAGAGATTAGTCAACAGGATTTATTGCTGGTCAAGTTAACTTCATCAGACATTGCTGCTTTTATTTCCAGCCTTCGCAAACAAGCAAACAATAGTTTAATTTATGCACATCAATATGTTTTTTATCCTTTAAATCTTACCTAGAGTTTCTGAAAGGATTGCCTACAGTCATTAAAAGCTTGAAGAACAGTCCTTTTTGCATAGGTATGTAGCATAAGAATAAAAACTAAGTGCCTCAGTAAAGAGCATAGATCATTTTTATAGATTTTCAAAATGCAAGAACCTCAAAAGCTATCTGCATAGGGCTTGTTTTATATAAAGATATATAATAAACATACTTGATTAGTTATTACTATTTATTATTACATACTTATTACTTATATTCATAGCAAATATTTTTCATAATCATACACTTTCTTTAATGTGTTTTTTCAAGCAGTTCTATGTACGCCTAGCCAACTAGGCTAGGCATTTTTTCAAAGTCATTTATTTTTAAATGTGTTTATTTATTTTTAAATAAAGGACTGCGGTTTATAGTAGACTCTGAATGACGTGGTTTCACTAGGCCTGTGGGACAGCTAAAGCAATAGATTCAATAAGGATAGAGTGATGTGGTACGTACAAGAGTTCCCTCAGGGATCTCTAGGTACACGCCTGGTGCATGTTGAAGAAAAAGATCAGTTCATTTCCTTTTATGATTTCCTTCCAGTTTCATTCTGTTTCCATAAGTATATAGTTAAATAGAAAAGGAATGTTGCATGACAATGAAGTTATCAGGCATTGGTCTCTAACATCAGCAAGGATGGAGTAAGTATATGGCTCCTGGTGAGCACCTCTCCTGCAAACACAAATTTCTCTACAGATTTTCCTTCTTGAGGTCTTTTCACAAAACTAGATTTTCAGGTTGTTTCTTTCCTCTTGTGACTTGCCTTAGGCAAAGAGCATTTTCAGGTACTCAGAGACTTCAGCATGAAGATTTCCTATTTATGCATTACCATTTTAAGCACAAGAGGCATAACTTCAACTCCCCTATATTAACATCTCCCTTAGCCCCTTTTTCTTATTTTAGGGGCTGTAATCCACAATCTGAGAAATAATTAATCCATCCAGGAACCACTTTCTAGGAAGCTGCACTTTGGAGTACTATCTCTTGGTGCAGCTGCATTCTGGCTCTGCCATGCAGCAACCTAACACCATCTCTGTGTGCTTTGGACACACGTACATTACTACACTCTCAGATTTTCTTTCACAAGAGAGTCACAACAAAAGAAAGCCTGTTTTCAGACAGGGATTTCTCAAAATCTAAGGAAAACTATAAAAATTAACTTCTTAAATTCTAGGAATCCAAAGCTGAGGTCAGAATAAAGCCTAGTTCTTCCAATTTGCATTTTAAAGAGGAGGAAATAATTCACAACAAATAATTCCCTTGTCACCTTAGATGCTGGTTAAAATGCAGAGTGTGCAGTTTCAAAAGTGTTGGCATTATTTGTATTTTTTTCCTGCATAAATTCCCTTTAGGCAATTCACTGCAAGATTTGATACTCACTTTTTAAAATGCTGTGCAGGTTTATGCTGCCATTATACTAAATGCTGCTATGCAGCTTAAAAAGCATACCTTGAAAGCATGAGAAGTTCTGCCCTACCAGAGGCAAGCTAGCTGAAAATGCTTCATCACCTGCCTAAATATCAATTATGCACTAGGCTGCCCCTGGAGACTGCAGCTGAGGTGGGCTATTTGCTCTCCAAGCCTTCCACCTCACAAAGCAGCTGTTCCAGCTAACAGGCCATTTGTGAAATGTTTGGGGGGAAGAGCCTGACCTTTCCTCTTGTAGCAGCTGCATGTTTTTAATCTGCTTTCAGTTCTGGAGGGCCTTGTGCTCGCTGATTGGTGCCTGGCACTTGCTGAGGAAGATGACTGGATCCAGCTGCAAGGCAGTGAAATGCCTCTCCACTTTCCAAAGGTGCTTAGGTCAGTGCCTAACCACTCTGGAGTGACAAACTCTGCCTAAGTTTAGATGAGGACACAAGCACACAGAAAATTTTCAAATCAGACTGAGAGGTGTGCAGTGATATTAGAGCACTCACAAAATTAAATAGGAGTTGGGAAGTCTTTCTATTTCTTTATCATCAATTTGGTAACAGACACCTACCTTGCCTTCAGAAACCAGTGCAGCCCTCTGCAGTGCAGTCTCAAAGCATCCCTTTGCTTTGAAGTCAAACCCTGAGGGGAAGGGGGGTAAAAAAAAGCTGCAGAAAGAGAAGGTCATCTCTCTCCTTCCTTAGTAGCTCAGCAGTAAAGCCACTTGCCTAGATAAGGAAGGATTGTGGTTATTATCCCAGTCTGTCTTCAGGGATCTGAAATTTTCACCTTCTAGGCACCTATTCTTATCACTGGGATAAACCTTACCTGCAGAATTTGCCAAAACCCTCTAGCAGATTGTTTCACTTTGATGATACCATAAATGCACACTAAAGAGGGAAAATATCTGTGTGATATAAATTGCACATTTTCTACATCAGTAAATAAAACCGCTCTTTTTTCTTTCCCCCTCCCTACAGGTGACATCTCTCCTCAGGGCAATAGCCTTGTTCAAGCTTCTCTAGCCAATTAAATATCAAACTACTCTACTAAAGTGAAAGAGTTTTTATAGAGAGGATAGAAAAATTCCCCTTTCGTGCACAAGGCTGTGGTTCAGGTTGCAGGTGATACTGCTTCCTAACCACTGAGGCAGGAAAATATTAAAATCACATATTCTCATCACTGAGCACAGGGAGGAAATGCCACAACCACCTCCTCTTGCAGCTGCAAGCCTGACCCAGTCTCCCAGCATGCATATGAGAGAAATGGATTTCACAGGTAATTCCTCCAACATTCAGTAGGCTCAGACATCTTCCTCTTTACAGGGCTGACTCTGGTGGATCACCTTTTGAGGCACCATATCCTCTCACACAGCTTCCACTGGATTAAAAGGCTGATGAAAGCAGCAGTGCAGTGCTTAGCAAGTTGCAGCACAATTCCCCTTGCAGATGTAAGTTCTATCAGGATCCCTTCTGCATTTTGGTCTTGCCAATGAAGCCTGGTATCTGTTCTAAAAACTCACCAAGTTTTACCAGACCTAATCAGTTGTTGGTTTCTGATATCCAATGCACTTGGTTCATTCAGTTTCCTCTTACCAGGGTGCTGCTCTGAATGCTTTCAAGTCCATAAATTTCTTGGAGGATACAGATGATTGCACAAAACCACCTGGACTTGCCAGGTGGTATAATATATATTAATCAGCTATACAGAGTAGTTTATTTATGGCCATTGCCACTTATCTGCAAACTTTAGATTCATCATATTTTGTAAACTACGATTTCTGTAATTTTATTCCTTAATTCTAATGCTTAGTCTGGAAAGTCTACGACATGAAACACCACATGAAAAAACTACAAAAACAACATGAAACACCAGGATTACAATTGCCTGTGAAATTGAAATTCTTCTCCTTATTACTTTGTTCAGTCTCTAATATAAAATTTACACTATTTTTGTTCACCTACATCTTATTTGATGTCCCCTATGTGCAGCACTCCTTGAACACATATTTAATGGTTTTTTCTTCCCTCTGAGAGGTAAGCAGTCCCATGAATGCTTTGCTTTCAGATAACAGAGCACTTCAGACTTAAGAAAACTGGGCTCCTGAGCTGAGTTTGAGCAGCTGGAAGACAGAAAAGGTGGAGACAGCAGCAGTTTTCCTGGAGGGCAGTGTCAATAATAAACAGAAAGCAACCAGAGCAGGATGGTGTATCCCAATGAGCATGCCCACAAAGAAAGATGGGGAAAGTTCCCACTTCAGCTTCTCTCATATCTTCTTCTATTTCAACCTCTGCTTTGACCAGTAAAAGCCAAGAGCCTGGACAATACTGGGAGGCAAGTCTGCTGGGAACGATGCAAATCCAAACCAGGACATTCATTACAGAAATCATGGAGCTACAAAGCTACTTGTATACAGGAGTGCTGCTACCACTCAGACAAAAAGGTAGAACCTCTTGATTAGATAGATCTCTTGATTGCCGGTCTTGATTAAATACTTAGGGGGAGGGGGGAGGAAACAGCAAACTTTTTTGCTAAACAGAAGACTCTCTGAGCTCTCTTTATACAAGTGCTTATGAACAGTCTGCTGCCTAGCTGTATCCCAGCTATCCACAATACCTTACCTAATGCAAGGCAGCAATCTCTTATTATGGCCTGTAGGAAAATATCCCCCAATTAGCATTCCTACCATTTCTCTGAAAGAGCAAAACCTCAGAAGCAAAAAGGCAAGATGACACCTTCTCAGCTGCCAGCACAGTTTAAGAAAGGAATGCACACAACCAGCCCCTGCCTGTTTTGTTGCTGTCAGCATCCTGGGGTACATGCACCAGAAACAGATGCAAAAACCTGCAGGAAAAGTTTTGTATTCCAGGACGGTATGGCTAGGAGCATGAAAGCTGCTGTTCCTTGGTGGCCAGCTTCACACAGGCTTCAATTACTACTGATGATCTCTATGCTCCATTTGCTCCAGCAGGGATCTGCTTACAAATTAATGGTGTTCAGGTTGCCTTAGGAGGTAACCCAGAGTGAGGATATAGCACACTGTGTACCCAGACCCCAATTTCCTCTCTACAAGATCATTCTTGAAGGTATGTGCCATCACTTTTAACTCCTTTAGAAACTTCCCTGTGTTTCCTTATCCTGAACAAGTGATTTCGCCCAGAAACGAAAAGGGAAGAATTATTCCTTTGAGAAGTGGCTCTGTTTGAAGAAATCTACAATTTCTGGAAATTTGAGCTGTGTGCAACAGGCTGGAAATGTGAGAAATGGGAACTTAAGATGACTTTGGCCATTGGAGCCCATCAGCTTCCGAGGCAACAAGCTACTGAGAATAAAATTTCTGCTTTGGGTGTTGTGTGTACCTATTCTCTTGTGTGTGTGATGGGTTTATTGTATGCTTTGATAGCCTTGAAGAAGACTGAATTCCTTTCATCTAATTTCAAGTCTCACTGAAACACTTTAGTCTGGAAGCACAGTGAGAACTGGAATGTTTCTGAACTCATCTCCTGCTGAGAACAGCAAAGGCTCAGTGAAGGTCTTTACAAATTCCAAAAGGCAAGACAGTCTGCTGAAAAGCAGAATTTGCTTGAGATATTGGTTTTGTTTTGAGTTTGTTGGTTTTTGGGGTTTTCTTTTTGCTGCAGCAGACTAGAAACAGACAAACTTTTACAGAAGGGAAGTTTTGTCAGCAGGAACAATACCTTTTATTAAACCAAATGCTACAGCTGGAGAAAAAAAACAACCAAAACACCACATTTCAGGAGTGCAAAGAACTGAAAAAAGTTCATGTACCTTAAAGTTGCCATCTGCTCTAATACAAAGTATTTCATCTCCTGACAATCCTTCTCTTGTTGATAACCTTGGATCATCATAAGTATGCAGAAATTTGTATTTATTTGATATGACAAATCTCTGGGAAATAAGCTGATTTGATTTATAGAGGAAAAGTTAATGTTGGGGGTTTTTTTGGGCGGGGGGGTTTGTTTGTTGGTTGGGTTTTTTTTATTTATAGAACTAATTTGGGCTCAGGCTCTAGCCATTTACTTGGCTAGTTGATATTCTGCTGTGGAGTTTATTCTCTTTCTGTGATATGAGAGTCAAATCTACCCAAGACTGGAATGATTTCTCACTAAAAGCTTTGCCACAAAAGTTGCTTTCTCACAAACAGCTAATTTTATGAAATCAACATTTTTCTGACCAAAAGGATTTTCTCTCAAAAAAAAAATCTCATCCAGCTCTTTGTCTGTCTGTGGAGGCAGATAAAAATAATTAATAATATAAAAAATAAAAGAAAGCTGAAGAAAAAATAATGCTCAAAAAAACCATTATGATGTACATAAGTTTCTGTCAGCCTGGACTTGGGAGTGGGAAGACAGATTTAATAAAAAGCAGAAAAGCAGTTCTCATTAGTGAGTAGGCAACTTGCAGAATGAAGGGCTCTTGAAAATAACTGTGAAGGGTTGACCTTGACACTGTGCGCCCACCAATGTCACTCTGTCCCTCCTCAGCTCAGCGGGGAAAAAATAACATAACAAAATGCTCATAGATGGAGATAAGGACAGGGAGAGGTCACTCACCAATTACCATCATGGGCAAAACAGATTCAACTTTAACTCAATTTATCACCAATTTGCAGCAGCTCCTCACAGAAGACATTACTGCAGTCCCACACTACCAAAACCC
Organism: Origma solitaria; assembly: GCA_013397895.1. Classification (NCBI taxonomy): domain Eukaryota; kingdom Metazoa; phylum Chordata; class Aves; order Passeriformes; family Acanthizidae; genus Origma; species Origma solitaria. The sequence goes on from VZRL01000503.1 coordinate 93,690, forward strand.
AATACAATATATATATATATACAAGTTTGAATTAAAAAGGGGGGGAAGGGGGATTTAAATCAGATCATGACTATAGAGATCTCTCATAAAGGATAAAATGGCATAAGGCTGTTGTGTAAGGTGATGAGAAGTGCGAGAGAGTATTGGTGTTGTTTTAGAACTAGAGAAAAAACCACATCAAACAGAAAAAGTGGGGTTTAGCCCTTCAACAGATTTCTTAATGAGACTCCAAGTTAATTCTAAGAAGTTTTTTCCCATTGCTCTGAAGTTCAATTACACTTTCTTTTCATGAACCAAGAATATAAAAACTGCATTGTCACACACTGTTCAGATACCTGTAAGGACTCTCTCCACCTGCTGCCAAGTTTTCCCTTATGAGTTTCCTTCATAAATCAGCCTCATTTTTCATTTAACTTTTCACCTGTCTGATCCTGACAATAAGCTGCATCTCTCTTTTTAAATGCTGCTAGGTGCCACAAAGGTAGAACTGTACCTCTGACTGGGTGGGTAGTACTTTAGAGGTCAGTTGATGTGACTAAGCCTCCAATTCCAGGCAATTTTTTTAAAAGCTTGTCATTAAAATGAGAATAAGGAGTGAAAAAATAAACAGTGGCCAACCAGTGTAGAAATACTGAAGAGCAAATTATTTCTTTGCAGATCACAGTATTTTAAATAACAATCTATACTAAACAGATCTCACTCTTCAAATAACATTTTTAGCAATGATATTTCAGAAGGAATGTAGAAGGTGATGTGCAAACCAGACCGGCTAGTATCAAACCATAGCACAGCAGGCTCCTTTTCCAGCAGCCCAGGAAAATACCACCTTACACATTTGGTTCCACCAATAACATTAAAAAGAGTAGCTGGTGATAATGCGGTCAAGGATTCTATACCTTCTGTTAGCAGCAGGCATGAATTCTTTCTCCAAAGAGGTTTTCCACATCTTGTCCCAATATTTCCTGCTGGCCATCTCTGCTAATTGCAACTTACAGTTTCAGTGGGAGAGAAGAAGGAGAGGGAGATGACAGCAGACAAAAAAAAAAGGCTAACACTTAAAGTGGTGACAAATATCCACTTCAGCTCTTTATTATCCTGTGGTGCAGTCTTTTACACCCTCTTTGCCACACCTATAACAGGTGTTCCTTGCTACCTTACAGTTGATTAGCAAACTATCTACACGTGCCTTTTCTACTTAGTTCCCTTACAAGGTTGTTTATTCCTCTTGTGTGGGGGCACAGCTGTAACTTATCAAGGTCTAGGCTGCCCGCAGCCTTTCCCTATCTTACCAGAGGGAGAGGAGGCAATCCAGGGAAGGTTGCAGAAGTAGAAGGGACGTGACAACAACACAGAATTTCTTGAGAATTAGAAAGGGAGGGACTAGAAGTGTCTGACTCAGCTACCCCAGACTGCAGTCCTAGTGTGCAGTGATGATGGAAACTTGACTTTTGCCCGGTATCACTTCTTTTCCTTAGCTTTGACTACTGAGATGTTTTATGTAGCATGATTATCAATCAGCAGAGGGATAGGAAAAGCATAAACTTCTTACCTTTGACTTTTAACTAGGACAATTTTCCTGAATTATAAAAGTCACTGTGAAGCTTCCCCTTTTTAGTCTGCATCTCTCTGTAACTGACTCTAGACCCTAAGTCTCTTGGGTGAGGTTCACACAGCTAAAATTCTTTTACTTACTTTTATTTAGCAATACTGAAATCCTGCTTTTATCCCAATATTTGCCCTTAGCAGACATCAAGCCTGGGACACTTAGGCTCGATTCCAGGGCCAGCTTCAGGAAGTGAAGCTGGAGCTGGCTGTTTCCTCATGCCCCATTCTCCTGCTGCGTAGGGTGCCAGGTGGCAGCTATCGAGAAAGGTGTGGGTCAGGTAGTGTCACTTCTCCGCGTCTTCTCTGTCCACTGGGCCCCTTTTTCCCTTACAGTGACAATTTCCTCTCCTCATCACACACCATCACTTGTACCCCATAGTCCTCTCCTCCTTCTCATGTACAGCAACAGCTGCTGAGAGGGAAAAGGAAAGAAGATCCCATTCCAGTCACGCCATAAAGCAATCCCACCTTTACCAGCTGCTTCCAGATGAAGCGATGCACTTTATTGACTGGCACAGCCAACACAATGCAGCAGACAAGCACCAAAACCACAGCTGGAAAAGACATCTCAATGCTAGATCCATACACAGGTCCAAGGATGACTGATGAACTGCTCAGCTTTCCCACACATCTGCAGAACTCAGTGGTAAAAAACCAGAGAGACTGAAATTTAAGATGCTCACCTCCTCCGCTGCTGAAGCAAGAGGTACCGTTAAAAAATTCAAGCTAATCAAGCTCAGAAATCTAATTAAAAAGACTTTAAACTGGTCTCATGCCTGCAGAAAGTGCTGTGAAATTAATATGGACTGATTCTGTCAGGAAGAGCCACGCTCACAGTCACCACTCAGCTCAGCTGCAGCGGCAGTGCCGTCATTTCCCAGCGGCAGCAGGTCAGGAGTGGGGAGTTCTGGATATCAGCAGGAGCTCTGTGTAATACTGCACGGTGTGATACATCCATGCAGTGCGCAGAGTCTCTTCCCATCTCAGCTCAGGCTGATTCCCTAACTATTTCACAAGAAATTCTCCCAGTTTCTGAAATTATTTTGGTTTGATTTGGTTTGTTTTTTTTCAAGTGAGACATCTGTATTTTGGATATTGGTTGAAAAACGATCCAGGAGTTTTTGAGTGAGCACATATTTCCCACCCCCCACACACACCTTTTATTTTTGCCTGAAATGTAACTGGGAAGAAACCCCAGCCTGTCATATGGAAGTCTCTGAGGAGGAAGACATCCCAGCTTATCTCTGCTCTTGAGTCCTTATCATCTGGCATCCCACAGGCTGGAAGCCTTCTCTGTTATTTCAGTCTATTGTAGAGGAGGTATCTTCATTATTATTTTGACTTTTTATCTGCATTAGCACCCTGCAAGCTCAAACTGCCAAGTCTTTTCTGAGTATAAAAATATGGTATGTGCATATGCTTATTTTAAAACATAGATGTCTTTCAATATTGTTAATTTATTTTTTCTCTTTTTCTATTTTTTTTTTTAAATTTCATAGGATTCATCCTATCTAACATTAGCTGGCAAGATACTTCTATAAATTGTCTTTATAGGTAAAGGAGGGAGATGACAGTTTGTTCCATCCAACACAGACTCCTGTTCAGACCTCATTTATTCTCCATGGATTACAGGGAAAGCTGAGAAAATCAGCTCAGGCTGTACACCTGAATCTTAGACTGCATACCTGAATCTTAGACTGCTAAGTGTGTCTCACTCTCTTCCTGGTAAAACTAATCTCAATAACTGAAAAATCAACACTTACTCTTTTTAATTTTTTTTTAAGCTAAGTCATATCTCCTCTGGGCTTTTTTATTTTCTTTAGTGCAAGTCTAGGGATGCATATGGGTAAGGATTCAATTTGGATGAGTTCTTTGCTTAAGCAGGAGCTTAGGCACTATTCCAACAGAGCCACAAATACTTGCATAGCTGCAATAAGGTGAATACTGTCCCTTTATCTACTGCTGATGGACATGAAGAATGCGACCGTCAAGTTGTTTTTAAACACAGACTGCAATCAAAAAGGTAAAGCAGAATGGGCTTTATTCATTGCTCCTAATAACAACACCTAATTCTAATAATCTTCAAAGTAATCAGCAAGGTTGAAACAGCAATTTAGGTTCCTTCTAGACTTAACAGACAGATAAAGGTATCTCCATAGGATAGTTTTCCATTACTAGTCTTAGGAAGAGAAGAAATGGCCCTTGAACACATTTGCTTTTCTCCCTTAACTGCAGAAGGAGGCACAACAGCTTCTTCAGACAAACTATCCAATTATTAAGTAGCTAAAGTTAGATAAGACAAATTTTAGTTCATTTAACTAGTAGGTATAGTCCATCAGTTATATTTTCATTACAAAAGTATTTACTTAATTCCCAAAGTGCAGCATCTCATTAACTGGAATCCATTTAACCATTTTGGACAGACATCTGAGCAGCAACAAAAGGAGATCTCAGACACAAAACGTGACTGAATGGATTCAGTCACAATAAACCTCAGAAAATGCCTCTGTACAGCAACCAGCCTGAGACAGTGACACAGTCCTAGGGTGTTCAGCATCACAGCAGCATCTTCTCTCTGTTTCAGCAAGTAAAATCGGGATATTTTCATATCAATTTATTGTACTTAAAAATGAGAGTACATAAAAGAGCTGATGGTTGGAGCGTGTGGCTCAACAATAACTTACCCAATACAGAATTATTGCTGTGTGGAATACTGCGCACAAATACCTAAGAAGTTGCTGCAGTTCCAAAAGACTGGAGAGAAACCTGCTCTTTTTGGGGAAACTGCGACATCTGCTGGTTTTTAACGACAAACCCAGAAATGCTTCATCATTACCGATTTCAGAAGAGGAGCATTGCATCTGTGAGGGCAAAAATGTGACTTTGGAGATCCAAATGGTGGTGACAGCATTGCAATGCACCACGATAGGATTTGAGTTTTTGGAGACCCAGTGAAGTCATCAGGGGTTAAAAAAATTTGAAGATCAGCTTCACAAAAAGGCTTCACAAAGCATCACAGATCACTGGAGCCTGACAGAATTATTCTCAATATTGTCAGAAGTCAATATTGAGAAAGAAAGTTTAAGTTAAATTTTCTGTGTTTCCTGTTACTCTCCTACAATTGCACACATAGATATAATTTAACACTGCATTCAAAAACATAAACTCTTCAATTCTGCAATGAGAAGCAAAACCATTGCAGAGAGAAGGAACAGAAACAAGCCAGTTGCTAGCAATTTTTATTAGTATATATTTATTAATTAAAAAAGCAATATCACAATGCACGAGGAGTGCTGGCCTATTCTCAGTTGCCTGTTTTTAAATAAATGGTAAAAACAGAGCAATCATGAATGTGATCTTTAAAGATATGTTACTTTTCACAAGCAAGGGAGTATGAGCTGGACATGCTCCGAAATGCTCTGCAGAACTCAATTCATGGCTAAACATTCGCACATCTCCCAGCAAGTGCTGCTTTATTTCAAGCAACTGCGAAGCGATCTATTCATAAAACGTGTGCACAATCATATTCATACACGACTTTTGAACATTTACAATGAAATATGCCTCATAAAGACATGAGGAAGTTGTATTTTTAAGTATGAAAATTGTCACTGAAAATAAAAGTTTTCCCTTGCCCTTGAAGGCCACAAATCTGGACCCATTTTTCTCTGCTTAGAATTAAACAGAAATAACGTTCAATGCTTTTATGACCTCCAGATTGCTTTCTTATTGAAGTATAATATATCAGAGATGGCCAAAAGGAGTCAGGTACAGTCATGGTTTCAGGAAAACAGATTATTTTCTCATCCATTCAGGGTATAGTGAACAAAAAAAGGTGCATTTGTTACAATGTGCCTACAGTTGGCTCCTTAAGGCACAGAGGGCTTTGTTGCAAAACCTGCTACTGCTTAACAGACCTCAGTAGCACTGATTTCTAAACCAGGAAATTAACAGAAGGCTGCAAAGAATTAAATGTCTCCAACTGTACTTTTCAAGCTCTCCAATAAATTCATCAGCATATTCTTGACATAGAGCAGATAAAACATAAAGTTAACAGTGACAGAGTGCCATCACCTGAAACACCAAAACAGGATTTTTTTCTGCATTCTTGCCAGCAGCGTGTTTTTAAAAATCCCAACAACAGCGGGAGAAAATAAGGAAGATGAGAGAAAACAACTTCTGAAAATGTCAGTACCCAGAATTATGCCCAGATGTTTAATAGGAAACCAGTCACTGGAAACCTGGAATTGGCATCATTGTATTTTGATGCACAGCAGAAAGAACACTTCCAAGGCAGAACTGGCAAAGGACCAGCATCTGCTACCTGCTAATTAACACTTTAAACACAGCATTGCAGGTGGCTGAAACAGAACAATGCCAACCTGGAGCATACTGGCACAGCGAGCCTCGCTCTACTGGGAGGGATCTCACTCCCTCCCTCCTCGCTGCAGAATCCATTCCAGAACCACCCGCAGTCTTCTGCATTTGTCTGCTTCTTCATTGCCTTGACAGCCAGTATTACAGTTATTTAGATGTTGTGTAACTGTATTACTTAATGTTTGCACAGGGCTTTGGATATGTGAATTGCTATCCAGCTATTCAGTGTTATTATTTCCATTAGGATGAACCATAAAAGCATATTGAAAAAGACGGTGCTTAAGTTGAATAACCTCCTTTAAAGAGGAATAGCAAATCTATCAAGTCTTGTCAAGATGTTCCACTACCTGAAATATTTCAAATTATGTCTGCATTTGCAATACACACACACACACACACACATGCACACACACATTATTTTATCTCAAAGGCCAGTATACTGGTTTAACCAGTCCTTGAGTTTATTACGATCAAAAAGAAAAGCTAAAACCCTACACCATAAATATAATAAAGATTTGGTTAAGTTAAAATTTAATACCATGTCTTAATGAAAATATAAAGAAAACTTACATTGGAAATCAAAATTAATGACATTTTCTGATGTTGCTCTGTTTCAATTTTTTATCTTGTACAGGTCAGACTAGCTTTATCAATTCAGGGAAATTAAGCAGAAAGGTTGTACAAACGTAATTATACTACTAACAGTTTAAGGAGATCATTTGTAATGTGTATACTGGCACCAAAGTAAAATGACTTTTCTAATTCCAGGATAACTGTTAAGAAGAGTCATGCCTCTCCATTTAAAACTAAGCATATGATGAATGCTATCAGTATGACTACTATAGCATAGATTAATACTTCATGGTAACTTACCTTTCTATATCAAGAGTTCTGTGGGTCTGAAAAGCTGCCTTGTCAACCAATTGAAAAAAAAGGAAAAGAAACCACCAAAACCAACCAATTTTCAGCCACAGGGGCATAGATAATACCAATTCTCCTGGAGACTTTATCTGAGGGAGAAAGACTAGCTAGAATAAAGTTTCCTGACTTAAAAGTAATCAGGGCCAAATTAATTGAAAGGACACTCCAAAGAGGACTAGTAATAGTTGTGGTTGATATAGAAGTTTTGCACAGAGGGGTTTTTTGTAATGCATGGGAAAAAAGGAACGAACCTACTTGTTAGAAGCCAGCCCATTTCTTCCAGCTATAGCTTTTCATCTAATAAGAGTTATCACTCTCTTCACAATGCATGCTCTGTGGCGGGTCGGCCCTCAAGCTGCCTCCGCCCCCCAGGCCGGGGATGCCTCCTCTGGAGGAGGAGAATTGCCTGGGCGGGCCTCTGGGGTGTGGGCTTCTGGGTCCGCCCCTGAATTGTAGGGAAAGGCGTACCCAGGGCTCTGACTCCGCCCTCTCTTCCAGCAAGTTCTGTTCAGTTATGTATCCCATTGGTTTATTTGAATTGTAACCCACCCCACTATGTAACTATTGGTTCCGTTTGCTTGTCCCCTCCCTCTCCCTCTTCCCTCATTGGTTGTCCCTTTCCCTATATAACCAGCTGCCTCCAGGCAGTCGGTACCATTTTGCCAAACCATTCTGCCAGGTTGTTCTGCCTCACCATCTGCTTGGCGGTGGTCCTCCTTCCCTGCTCTCCCTCCTGACCACCATGAACTCTCTACCCCAATAAAGGAGAGCTCAGGGAGGAGCATTTCTCCCCACCACCCTTTGCCTCGTCGGCCTCCTCTTTATTTTCGACTACAACAATGCTCCATTTACAAAGATTGATAGTTTAATATTACTGAAGTGATAGCTTCAAAGAATGTCACATCTGATGACAAGGTATGTTTTCTTTAAAGATGAAATCAAAAGTAGCATTTACTTTTTAACACGCAGTCTAAGGGTCTTGGCTCACCTTTGTTAGTTCAGAGGAAGTCTGGAAGTACCCATGGGGTAAGCATGCTAAGAAATTGCCAGGCAAGTTGGAGGTTGTGAAAAAAAGTTTGGTTTCATTAGCATTTAGTCCAATTTTTTTGGATGATAGGCTTAGAGAATTAATCAATATTTGAGGAAAAGGATTAATCTGAGACTCATGTAGATGTCTTCATCCTTCTGAATCCGTCACTAGAGTCTCTGTTATAGCTGATAAAGGAAAATGGGCACTTTTAGAGACAATTTATCGCAATGTAGATTGTAAAATGAACGGAATGAATAGTAAAATTATGAGACAAATAGATCCCACATTGGCTCCAATACTGTAATCAGTAATTAATTGTCATAATTGTGTGTCTAGAAGAGAAAACAAAACGTCTTGAATATTTTTTGTTGACTTTCTCTCACCACCTCAGTTAAAATAAGAACAAGCTTACAAGAGGAAAGGCAGAGACCTTAAATCCCTACAAGAGACTGTCTTGTTGGTTGAAGATTGACTCAGAAAATAAAAGCTGCGGTTTAACGCCCCCTCTCTGTTCTTGCCCAGCTGTCCTCACTTAGCTACTTGGCACTTCCCTAGGCCAAGAAGTCCTTGGGAAACTGCCCTGGCTAAGGGCAGACATCCAGGAGAACAGAACAGCTTCTCCTCTTTCTGCATTTTGGAAGAAAATAGGGGGAAAATGCCCCTAAAGGTCAAAGCAAAAAAAAGTTTTTAAAAAAATACAAACCCAAACAAACAAAAATGAGCTTTGTAATGAGTAGAATCTTTACCTCTGAAGCTTCCCTTCCTCAGACCAGTGAGATGATTGATACATAAACACCATTGCTCCCTCTGTCCTAGCATCCTTTCAGCCTCCATTTGGACCCCCTCCCCAGATTCCATTTCTATTACCTCTGTGTATGTCAGAGTTGTTCATTAAACACATCCAGAAGGAAAGACAGAGTGAATCAAGGCTGTGTCACTATGAGGCTGTTTCCAGCCACCCTTTTCACTCAGCTTGTTCCCTCTGCTTCCTGGACCTCACCATGTGTTTCTTCCCCAATCACTCTGTTGGCTTTGGGCATGGGCTGGCTCTCACAAGTGATCTCCGTATTGCTAAGCAAATTAGTACAAAGGGGAAAAATCAACCCCTGGAACTGTAAACATCCACATCACTTACTACTTATTCCTGCTTCTTTCTTTTGGTAGCAGTGTAGATGCCGGCACAGTGTCCATGAAAACCTTGGTATGATAGCATGGATTGCTTCACAAGCTCTGCCTGAACAAATATTCAGTGCTGCTTCTCTGTGCAGGGAGCTCTGAAGAGTTCATCCTTCGTTGCAGAGCCTTACGCTTCCATTTCTAAATGAAACCTTTGGCAGCCTTGCACATCTGCCAGGAGAGCTCTGCACAACACAGAGGACAGTGTGGTTTCTCCCATGGCTGAAGGTCACATCTCAATCAGTTAATCAGCCTGTATGTCCTTCCAGATGCTTTTCATGCACAATTTCAAAATGGGCTGAGGTAACCTCTGTCTTTTTCTTAGACTAAATACTCTGGAACAGCAATAAGCTGTTGAAATTCAAGTCATACCTTCCATCAAAGATATGACTTCACTGTGCTCAGAAACGCTGTCTGGGGACAGCCAAAAAGGGAGAAGTATTTCGCTGATCTTCTGGCGCATCCAGGAAGACTAATGAATCCATCATGGGAAGGTCAGAAAAGGCAGCATCACATTACTTCCAAGTCACTGCCACAGGAACACAGGAATTATTTTAATCTCCAATCTTCTCCTTCAGCTTTTCAATTTAGCGAGCAGCTGCTTTTGGCAGGAGCCATGCAAGAGATGCTTGGGCTGAAATAATTTAGCTATGTGGAAGGATGGAGCAAAGCAAATGGAAGGAAAGATGGAGGGAGATGCTGTAGTACATATAAAGTCACAGACTTTGTTTCCTCTACACCTGTGATAGGAGGAAGTTAGAAGGCACATCCTTATTGTAGAGAGTTCCTCTGAGAACAGATAATCGGAGAAAGCTGTAATTCATCAAGTCACTCTGGCTGTCATTGTGCTGCTTTTAACTCTGGCTCAGCTCCAGCATTTCTGCATCAAATCGTATTAACACCAGCCTTGTGGAAATTATCATTTCTTTGTTATATCAAAAAGTTTTCAAATACATGTTCTTTCTTTTATCTAAATAGTTCCTTCTATTTGGTTTAGAAGCAAGCAGGAAACAAAGGAAGCAGGAGGAAAACAGTTCTGAGAGCACAGAACTGAAAACGCAAATGTTTATTGCAGAGAGAGGCTTATGTAGAGTGGGCAGGTATGAAAAAAAGTGTCATTTATCAAAGAGCACTGGTGGTAAGGCTGAAGATGCCTGTCGTGGAGGGGTTGGACTAGATGATCTTTAAAGGTCCCTTCCAACCCAAACCATGCAAGGATTCTGTGATCATTCCGGTGGTTCTGAGGCAACCCTGAGGTGGCACATTCTGCAGTGTGCATTTTACTTTTAAGGCAAAATGAAGGAATGGTGTCCAATTACCCTTTTCTGAAAGCTGCCACTAAGGAGAGTTGTGCATCTGCTTTCAGACTGGAGAAATGCTCTCAACAGCAATATCCAACATTTTGGGGCTCAGTAAAGGGAAATACATTTTGCACTAGGTAACAGTAGTATTGGAATAAATATACCCGTTTCTTCTCAGCATGCCTGTGTGAGTTGAAGCATCACATAGATTCTGCCTAGATTCCTAATCTGGAGTGTATACTAAAACTGTTTAGATGTCATCAGTAACTAATATAAATTATAAGTCAGTAATTAGTACAGAGAGCTTTAAAATCTTAACTCATAAAACAGATTATCTCAGCAATTAGCCTACAAAAAAATTTTGTAGTGAAATACCAACCAGATATTCTTCCATCTACTGGTAAGTTTAAAATCCAAAGAACATGATGAAGGATATTGGGGCTTTCTAGTGGGGCCAAGTTCATCTTGTTGAATGACAGCTCTGCAAGCTGTTTTTAACACTAGCCATGCAGGTGAAACTATTAGACAAGGTCATGCCAAAATCTGGAAGAGATGCATCAGCCAATCTCCTGCCTGTGTATGTTGCTGCTCAAAACATCTCACTGAGGTTACTGTTCTTCACTTATTTCCTGTTCTTATTATGCTGTCCTAGTGCCTCTACTTCAACCTTGTCTATCAGCTACAGCTATTGTGCAGCAATGCCTAGGACTTCTGCCAGCGCAAAAGAAATAAGATTCTTTTTGAGTAGCTGCTGAAGGAGAAATACAGTCCTTTATCATGTAGTGATGCACTGAGCTCTCTCCTGGCAGCCCTCTGATACACATTCTATGTTGCATCATTGGTCTTGTCTTCTGAAAACACTCAGAAAGCAGCAATAGTGAATGCCACAGTACCTAAAGGAATTTTACAGACAAACAATTGACCTGTTAGTAGTGTAGATGGCACGGAGCTTCACATGCCACCAGACACGTGGTTGTCAGTAGGTCTGAGCAAGAGGGGGGGCTGCAGTCTTTTCCTTTGGAGCTGTCACTCCATGTCCTCTCTGGGAGCCCTGAGCACCCCTTTGCCCCTGAAAGCAATCATTTCACTTCTGTCAGATAGTTATGATCAGAAAATCATTAGGAATATTGTGGGTGTTTCACCGCATATTTGGTTTTTGTGGGATACTTCCGGATAGAGGGAAAAACATGGCGTAACATAGAATTTGTAAAGGAAGGTTAGATAACCTTCCCCCATATAACAGTTCATTTTATCTATTTTCAGGCTTAAGAGAAATACTTTTGTTCCTTGTCATTCATGTCTCTGTATAAATTTGTCAGAGGGCATGTGACAGCATCACTCACTCAAAGGTAGCGCTATCTGAAGGAATATTTTGCAAATGTTACATATCAGGGAAAAAAAGTACCCTGAGAAGCCCCCAGCCTTAGAGGGGTCACTCACTGTGTAGAAGCAGAGACAACTTCCAGTGAAATCAGTTGTTTAAGGACTTTTCCAGAAATAAGTCTCACAGAGCCCTGACAATGTTTGGTGCTGTACAGCTGAGGCCTAAGATGTGGTCTCTGTCCAAAAATCACTGAGGAACTTTGAGATAAAAGTTGTGTTCGCCACTTCATGCTTCACAGTTTCAGACAATCTCAGGGTCTATGGTATATTTTCCTATTTCATTTTGAATGTATTTAGTTTATTTTATGGCTGCTACTTGGTATTATATGTGTATGCACATGTATATATATTTATGTATGCACATATATATATGCATTTATGTATTTATATATTTATATATATTTATATTTTTTAATTTTTTATATATTAATATATCTATTGTGTGTATTAGTACTTGCTGAATATCCTTCCTGAGCATATTATGATTTTAGCAACATCTGTGAAAGAAAAACAGATGGAGTCACAAAATCTGAGGTCAAAGAATTTGCTTTTGTAGAAGGAAAGGACAGGGAGTAGATTATTATGAAGACTGTAAACAGAATTTAAAACAAAATAGAAAGAAAGGGATGGAAAATTAAATGTTTGGGCTAAATATGCTGTCTTCTTTTCTTTAAAGGCTACCAGAGAAGTTCACAAGATGGATGGTTTATGTTTCAGACAGTAATACTTTCTACAATCTCTCCAAAACACACCTCTACCTCAAAGTGTACCTGTTCTCCCTCTATTATCCTAATATGAAACAAAATTGATTCTGACTGCATGAATAGATGACTGTAGTTAAAATCTCCAGTAATAATAAAATAGCAACCTTTAAGTGCCTCAGCATATTAGTGAACTCAACACTTCCATTTTCTCACAGATTTACGTTGGTCTCTTCCCTGTTACTTATGTTAAGAGGGCTCCATGGTCATTTTTCAAGGCAAAAAATGGCTCCATGAGCCCTGTTAGTCCACAACCCCAACAAGGAAACATTGAAGAAAATTTCTGAAACAGCCAAGTGCCTGCTCAAGGAATTAGGAGAACTAAATCCTGGGTGCAGGTTGTTCTAAATTCTGATAAAGCTGTAATTTCCATGTTCCTTTCTCCTCCTCTGGTGACCTTAGAACATTTTTGAGGGGGGAGTGCCATCCCCCTCTCCACCTTTTACACATCTGACTACAGTTTAGGGCAGTTTTGCAGAAAGACAGTCTGCCTATTTTTAATTCAAAACATATTTCCATGTCTTTTTGTGATTATTTAAGGGAGGGGAACAACATTTTCTGCATCTTATCCCAGCCCACATCTCCAGTTACAACCCAATTATCCAAAAAGAGAAAACTGTTGGTATAGTTAAACTGCACACAGTTTAAACAGCACTAGACTGGAACTAGCTCTACAAAAAAGATATTCCAGTGAAATCCTTACTGCTGCCCCAAAATGCTCCTTTGCCCAGAACTGATTTACATAAAATTAGAAAATAATCTGGGAATAGATTTCATAAACATTATGGTTAAAAAGCTTTATCTTCACTGATGGCGAATTCAAAACTTTCAGTAATATTTGGCTTATACACTTGATAAGAGCTTTAATGGAAGGACCTTTCACATAATGTATTTAAATAACAAAGAGAGAATTGAGGCATTTACAGGGCAAACAGTAATACACATTTTTCGCTGTACTTACTGTATTTTTAACATTTTCTGTAATTGTTTGTAAAACTCACAGTACCGGGGCTGTTTCGACAGTTGAACTTTACTCAATGACTTTGTCAACTTCATTGTCTTTCAGCATTATTCAAATATTCTCAATTAATTTTAGAGTAATGAGAATTTTGGAAAGCAAAGATTGTATTGAATATTTGATGAAGTAATGGTATGTCAACAGCCTAAGCATGGCTTGATTATGGAAATGAAATTTGGGTAGGGAATTAAACTATTAAAGCAGAAAATGTCTAATTAAATGGAAACCATGCATTAAACTTCACTTATTCTCTACACAAGAATTCTTTTTCAAGTTCTATTTAAGTACTATTATACAGCAACATATAATTAAAAATCTAACACAACCTTCAAATTATAAAAGGCAGTCCTCTTTTAACAGGAAAAGGCAGCCTATGTGAGTGATTTCCATTAATTGAAACAAATATTTTCGCTATCAAAATGTATTTGATGTTTTATGCTCAGCATACAGAACACAGAACTGATTTAAAGGAAAAAGTAAAAACAATAAGAAAATGCATTCACGAGTGTATGAAGTATTTACACATCTTCTAGATAGCAGAGGAAATTCTCTCAGCTCCTGAATGTTTCATAAACACTAGCATGGATATTCATATTTTATAATATTTATACCCAAAAGCTCATCATCTGCTTATTATTTACTGAATGTCACTCTCCCAGTTAACACATTGCAATAATTCAGTCCAAAATCAGAAACAATTGCACATGATTTGCATTTACAAAAGATCATGAATAGAAGAAAGTCGGTGTGCAGGCAGCGCAGGGACTGACAGCAATGCTTGCCAGCCCCCACTGCCGGTGGCAGGGATGACAGATTGGTCACCTTATTTTCCAGGAGAAGATCATAGACTGACAGAATTGTAGGATCAAAGAATCATTGAATGGTTTGGGTTGGAAGGGACCTTAAAGATGATCTAGTTCCAACCCCCCTGCCATGGCAGGGACACCTTCTACTAGACCAGGTTGCTCAGAGCCCCATCCAACCTGGCCTTGAACACTGCCAGGGATGGAACATCCACAGCCTCTCTGGGGAACCTGTGCCAGTGCCTCACCACCCTCCTGATAAACATTGCACCCACCTATATTTAGGCTGCTTTATCCAGCTTTGTTCCCAAATGAGACAAACAATTCAAACGTTGTGTCAGCAGTTCTTGTGTTACTGCAATGTCTCAGAGCCAAAATCATGGTGTAGGATGGTGGTGTGGCTGATTAAACAAAGAACAGAGACAGGTTTCCTGTCTCATTCTCATAACTGAGTGTATGATCACTGAAAGAAAAACACAGGGATAGTTTATTTGGTCAGGAATAATTTTTGCAAGGAGCACAAACCTTTGTTCACATTTGATAAGTGACTTCAGGTGTAAAAATATACCTGGGGAAAAAAAATTGTTTATTTCTTCGTTTTTAGATGAAAAAATGTGATTTTTCAATTGAAAACCC
This sequence comes from Origma solitaria, assembly GCA_013397895.1. Lineage (NCBI taxonomy): Eukaryota > Metazoa > Chordata > Aves > Passeriformes > Acanthizidae > Origma > Origma solitaria. The sequence continues at coordinate 108,701 of VZRL01000503.1, forward strand.
TTTTAAAAATTCTATTTTTTTTTTACTATAGGTAATTTTATTCTGAGGTGGAAAACTTGATTGCTTGAGTATCAAAGTGAAAAATCTGTTAGAATTACATATTTATAGTCTACTTACAATCTAACCACCACACAAGCCACAGCAACTAGCTAAAGATGGGAGACATAGGTAGTAATTGCAGCTTCCTACCGGTTTAAATTTTGCCAAGCTATTTCCAAGCATGCACACAAGAGACTGAAAAGATCTGAAGAGTGAGACCTCTGGCCAAGTCATGAAAATGTTCTTCACAAACCTCACAAGTCTGAGGGAGAGCTCAGAAGAATTTACTTGAAAACTTAATGCTTGCTGCAAAAAAGCTATTATGGTTTTTAATTCAATTAATTTCTCACTGGTTGTTTGGTAATTTCATGCATCATCCCAAATAGACTGACAACACTATATTCTTATAAAAACTTCCTGGAACTCACCCCACAGCACACACAGAAACAAAAACTGATAGCAGATTCTTTTCAGACCACCTATAAAGTCTGGAACACGAATAACTAAACATCAGAATAGCACAATTATTTTTAAAATTGTTCTAGCTGGCTAGTATAAATACCCTAAAACTAATTTTTCCAGGTGAGTTTGCATCTCCAGATCAGCACTAAAACACTGACTACAGCTAACACATTTGGGTCATCAGGGAATTTAAAGAAAGAGAAAAGCTGTTGAGGAGAGAAAGTTAATGGTGGTTAATACCAAATGAGATCAAAAGAAACCATCAGTATGAAATGGGCTGTGTAGAATATCTCCCGGTATAGCAATTGCATTAATGAGCATGCAGTTTCATGAAGCCAAGTTGTTACAGACACTGGACTGTGATACTAATTACAGAGTCTGAAATACACAGTGTATGAAATATAAACAACTCCTAAATGTAGAAAAGCTGCTCTAAATCCTGCAGTTAGCTAGTGTAGATGTAGGTGTAGGTGTAGGTGTAGGTGTAGGTTCACCAGGAGGATAATGGTGTGCATTTCCTTGCTCCCCAGGTTCTGACACAGAAGAGTTAACACGCATGGATCAACAAGAAAAGGGTGCAGTGATACAACATCAGGATGGATTGAAATACCTTTGCTAATGTGAGGAAGAGTTCTTCAGCTCTGGAGCAGAAAGTCAGATCAATCATGAATGATTCAGGACATCTTATGATGGTGAAAGGACCTGAACACAGGAAATTGGGACGTAGAATTCAGCTAGATACAGGTAGGATTCACTTCCTGGGAGCTGTAAGAGACTTTCTAACACCTCTGTGCATGCCCCAGTCTACATCTGTAAAACAAACTGAATCAATCCAAGACTTCTTCTGTGAGTGTAAGACACTTACAGCAGCACATGTCTGGAAGCTGTTACAGATGCATGGCCCCAGCGTGGCGAGGCTCAGAGCTCTTCTGACAGCAGTGAGGAAAGACGAAGAGTCTAATTCCCTTAGACTCTTCTTTAGTGACTCTTCTAAGTCCCAAAATGCCTTTGATCTTTCCCCTTAGAGACTTTCACATGTCTTTTGAGACCTATGGGATGGGACAAGGGGTAATGGTTTTCAGCTAAAAGAGGGTCGACTTAGATTAGATATGAGGAAGAGGTCTTTTATAATGAGGCTGGCATGAAACACCCAGAGAATTCTGGATGTCCCATCCCTGAAAACATTCAAGGCCAAGTGACTGGGTTTTGAGTAACCTGGTCTAGTTGAAGAAGTCCCTGCTCATGGCAGGGGAGTTGAACTACATGGTCTTTAAAGGTCCCTTCCAACCCAAACTCTTTTATGGTCCTACAATTCTACAATGCTACAGACCTGTTTTCAGCTGTTTGAGCTCAAAAGTACACAACAATATCACCAGCAGAACTACAGAATATTCAGGACAAGGAGACAAGACAGAAGAGATCAGGCAAAAAGACATAAGGATTTCTCTAGAACTACTCTGGCACAGTTCATTCTGACCTAAGGCCACAATTTTCTCCCTTTCTTACCATTATATAAACTTTGCTGGTTATTTTTGTGGTGCAAATTTCTACCTTGCCCATTCAAATAATTGGCAATGTATCAGTAAACTCCATCTTTATTCCCTTCTCCATTTGGGAAAGGGACACATCATCTGCTTTCTCTTTGCATAACAACAAAAATGCTGTAGGAAAATGCAAAGGAAAAAGAAGAATCTTTCCTGGATAGATGTCCAGATTGCATCCTTAATATGACATATTAGCTGTCCTGCATGTAATTTACGGTTCTAAAAGCTATCCATGCTTTTCAGTATTGTCTTGCTGTTGCCAAGGAGTCTTTGTAAATACTTGCTTATGGAAAAAGTATAGCGACAAAACACTTTCCATGTTTCCATGACTGCTGCAGTGTTTAATTTATTTTGATTCATTCTGTGTTTACATCTGCTTTCAGTCTTTGTTTCCCCTCTTTTGAGAATCCACCTAACCTAAGCTGATTTCCAAAAAACTGGGAATTTCATGTTACAGTCTTCCTCTAAAAAAAAAACAAACAAACAAAAAAAAAACTAAGAAAGCATTTGATTTTGTCATTCATCCCCCTGAAAGATTTGTGAAGTACAGGATATAACTATAGCAGATGTGAATAAGAAACAGAGCTCCCAGGTCATCTATGATACACAGTTATTTCACTGGGATAAGAAGAGCTTTTCCTTTCATTGCCTCATCATAGTTTGTTCCAGCTCTTTGCTAGTATTTCCAGTAAACCTCATAGACCCATATGAACCATAGAAGAAAAGACACATATTTTTAACCTTCATTCAGCAAAACACAGAGTGCCTTTAATGCTAACAAAAATGTGATTAAATGCCATTGAAAAACTTTCTCAAAGTTACCTTCTCGTTTCATATCTTCCCTTGCATATTTGACATTTGACATCCTTTTAGTTGTACATCTAATTCAAAGTACATGGCTACAACACTGGGTGTATCTTTTTAATCATCCTTAGTTATGAATCAACTGAAAAGATTCGTACAATGGGTGAACCACACAAAACTTAAACCTGCAAAAATGCTTGTTCATTGCAGATTTCCTCATGAACTGGTCAAGTGCATGAGTAGAAATCCATGTTAGCAGATGTTGCCCCTGACAGCCATGCAGTTTGAAAGCTGCTTGATATATCCTAAGAGCATTCTCTTCAGGGGAAAAATAAAAAGTAGAAGCAAAGAGAAGTCTGTTGTCTTCCACTCCAGTCTGTTTCCAAAGGCAGTGTTAATCAGCTATTCCTGCACTGCAGCATAGGAACAAGGAGGCTTCTCCCATCTGCCCTTAGCTTATTCAGACATATCCTTCACTCTTCTGGCTTTTCACCCCAGTTCATGATATGAGGAGAAGTTGTTCATGTTTCTAACTTTCCAGCATGACCTTCCTGTGAATTGTGACAGTGGATGAGGATCTGTCTAGCTTTAGATTTGGCACGAAAAGTCTATTCTCCTGTGAGGAGACCTAGCCTTTGCCTTTTCTACGCATTTTTACAATGACTTTTGGGGATATATAATTTGAGGGAACCAATCCACTGATATTTTACAAAATTTAACATGCACTCCAAAATTTTCACTGTCTTAAATAAAAGTTAATTTGAAAGGCAAAATATATATAATTGCAGTGAATTCTGGTTTTCCTCTTTACTACTTCTGGGTTTCTTCCTTTACTGCCATGTCTCCTCCATTTCCTCTGTCCCTCTGTTTCGATATGAAGCAAAATAGTTTCCAGATGCAATTTTACTGCTCCCTTACCCACATAATGAAAACTGAAAGACACTGTAGAATCCCTGTTGAGGCACCACTATCAATAAGTTTGGCAAATAACAACCGTAAAGCTTTTTTTATTGCTCTGCTGATTTAAAAAGTAAGTCATCTAGAGCTGAATGCTGTGCAATAATAGTTTAATAGTAACAGATCCACTTTGGGGGTGTCATGATGCATCTCGAGAACTTTTGTTTAAAATATGCATGAAAGTACACAGGATACAGTTTGGCAAGTGAACCCTTTCATAGGCTATAGAAATAAAGTGCAATTAGTCTGTGGCTTAATCCAGTTACATTTGTGTGCTAAACAAGGCTGCTGAGAAAAATCACACCATTTTTATTCCTAAAGCAAAATAATTATACAACTTAATTTCGATTTTCTTTAGCCTTTCAATAAGGCCAGTTTGCACCTTTTTGGTTTATATTAACAAGCAAAAAAAAAAAAAAAAATAAAGCAACCCACAAAAACCAACCAACCAACCAACCAACAACAACAACAAAAAAAAAACAACCAAAACCAAAAAAAACCCCAACCAAAAAAAAACAAAACCAAAAAACAAAAAACCACCCCAGAGATCTTGCATTTTATATTGAAGCAAATTTGATGCTTCTGTCAGAGATTATTTATACCTAGAACTCAGAGTTAAACGACAGACTCCAGAAGGCTAAATGAAGGAGTTTATCTTTCTAATCCTAAATTTTAAATGTAGGAAAAGTTTAAGATTGAAAGTCAGCTATGTGAATTTGTCTAACAAATAATTACTCTCTCTCATAGTTTTTCCATGAGGACTTTATTTCCCCCTTTAAATAAAATAGAAAAGAATTCAGGGTTTTTGGTCCAGACATACTATCTTTTTAATGGATATCAAATATTCTTGAAGCATACCTTGGACCAGGTAATGCTTTTGGAAATTGAGTATGGACGACAATACCAAAATGGATGGAAAACATTAATTACTGTATGCAAAATTTTTCATGTAAGCCCCATATTTCTGAATGTATTCCTAAATTGGTAGCAGGTACACCTGATCAGCGTAAATGAGGTGAGAATTCAGGTCAGGGATTAAACCAGTTCCCTTCAAAACGGTGCTATATATCACGGTTTACATAAATGGAGATGGTTATATTGGGTCAGTAATTTTCAAAACAGGGGAGAGTAAGAATGACCTAAATGTGAGTTTANAAAAAAACTAAAAGTGAAGTTAAAAAAAAAAAAAAAAAAAAAAAAAAAGGTAATATGAGCAGGAATTAGTAAATTACTAGAAAAACATTTAGCAACAACTTCAGCCCTCCTAAAATCCCCATCTGTTTGCACAAGGAAGGGCAGAGGAAGTCAATTACCTGCCCACAGCTCCTCCTCAGGAGGGTTGTTCTCTACACCTGCACTCCAGACCTCTTGGAAAGTTTCATCCCAACCAGGACATGGCAGTCCCTGGACCTCCAGCTTCACTCATACAAGAGCATATGAAATAATCTGACATGACCCCAAAAGTCCAGATTTCTTCCTTTCCCTTCTCTTGGTTCTCCAATTTACTTTTTTCCACACTCAGTCCAATCTCAGCTGCAATCACTGCAGCTTTTGAGCCATTCCTTATTCTCCAGGTGAACACCAGCTCTTGCTGTATGACACCAGTTGGATTCTCCCTTGAACAAGAAAATGTTACAGCATCCACTTATTTTGCAGTGCAAGTTCAACCAGCACTGGCTTGACCCAAAGTGAAACTTGTGGCAAAACCCATAGCTGCTGTCAGAGGAGAAGCATTTCTGTTATATTAATGATGGTTCTGCTGCTCATTTTCAGGAAGAATGAAAAAACCCTTCTCTTCAACCTGAAGGCTTTCCCTTCCCTTTTACTATTACACTCAAGATTTTTTAAAGAAAGGACTCCTTTTCACAGGAAACACATTCCAGCCTCCCCAAACACTCCTGATTTTCTCATTTGCAGTCATTTGAATGAAATTAGCCACTGGAACTGGAATCTTTCAACATCTGGCATTTAAGGAAAATAGCATAGCAGGAGACAAAAAACACTTTTAAAATTTTTTTTAGAGTAGAAAACTCTGGTCTTTGAAAGAAGTGCTTACAATGTTGAAGATCATATGAAATCCCAGCTTCCAGTACAGATCTATATCCTTTTCACTGGGATTATTGAGACCTGTCTTAAAATCTAAATGCTGCCGTGGAAACTGTCTACGTTCTTTTACTTAGTGGAAAAAGAATTCAACAAAAATTTCTGCTCCAAACACATTTTATCTCAACCCACTGAGGCTTTAAAATGGAATGGGTACAGCTGTTTGAGATGGTCACGAGGAGTTGCAGCAGCGAAATGCAATCTGCTTAGGCCATCTCCCACACTGAGACGTGGAGATACACGCACTTTATGGCATCACTTTGCATATAGATGTCTATATCAATGAGTCGCTAACATATGATGTCATTAGAGAAGCAGCATTACAAAACATTCATGTGGTTTGTAAAAAATTACAAAATTCATATGTAAGGCCATACCGGGCAGAGATTTCCTAATTAGAGCATTAAACATGTTTATCCTGATAGTCCCAAGACAGACCACAGTAGAACATATGTGAATTGGTCAGAGAAGAGCATACACACCTTCTCATTTCCCTTCCACCAAGGCCCATGGAATTTGAAGAAATAACAGTGCAATAGATAAAGCAGTTATTAATAGTCTGCAAGGGAGAAACTCACATTGCTGAGTGGACAGTTTGGTATACATATTCTTTTCTATCTCTAATTTCTGGGAGTCTGTTGAAAAAGCTATTGACTAGATAGAGATGAAGCACGAGTAATTGCATTATGTCACAATTTTATGCTTAGCATCTGGCGATGATTCTGCCTCCAAAGTATGAAACTCAGATATGACAACAATGAACAATGAATCTGATTCTCATCTTCATTAAATTGGGTCTTCATTGCTGTAATTTCAGTCTATTTTTTCTCCTAATATTCAGTCATTCTAGTATCAGCTGATTCAGGATGTGAATAGCTAATTAGATTTGCATGATTTCATGCCTTTCCAAAGAGGAAGCTAAAATTTGCCTGAATTCTTCTGACAAAAAAAGTAATGTTAAAAGAGTCAAGATGTACTGCTCTGTAAATAAAACTGTTTTTCATATTCTAATCAAATGGAATAGACAGTTTTGTGCCTCCCGAATAACTGCATGGTTTAGGTTACTGACTGGTTTCATTAAAGGTCAAGAAACAACTTTCTTTCAGTGGTTCTGAAATATAAGAGAAGTTAACTTGTGAATCAAACAGTCTTTGGTGTGATGGCTATCAGCATTGCCAGATTTATGTAGCAGCTAAAGGTGTTATCTTCTGCAGCTACATGTCCAGCTATCCCACCTCCCCATTGTATGAAATCTCTTGGTTGCCTTGCTGATCAAGACCTATAAAAATACTAAGTAACAGTCATTTGAATCAGAATTAAGGATTCAGAGTAATGCGGAAAAGTTGGTTTGGACCTCAAGGCATATTGTGAGTGTTGAATATCATTGCCAGGTCGGACAAACAGACATTTTAATCTGCTAACGCAAGATATATCAGTGAACAGGTCAGGTCACATGCAGAGTGAGTTCCATTCTGTTTCAGCCTCCCTTTCTGAACAGTTTCATGAGCACTTGTCTCCTTTTCAAGCCAACTCACCTCAAAGCTTGTAGAAAAAGCAAGTACACAGTTCCCAGAATTTTGCACTACTTTGCCTTGAAGGGTGGTGTAAGTTTATTTGAAAACAAAGACTTTTTGGAAACATTTTTCATAGAATCATAGATCCATTAAGTTTGGGAAAGACCTCCAAGATCATAGAGTCCAATGTCTGTTTTCTGAAAACACTCTTTCCTTGAGATGGGACAAGGATATGTCATTAGTGCTCTTGGTCACAGACCTTAAGATATGTATCATTGCTAATTTTGTGGACCTCAGATCGTCTGCAATCGTATCAGCATCATGTTTTTAGCTGCTTTCTTCTCACACAGACAAGAATCTAATTTTAAGAACAGATGTTCCAATTATAGTTTAATTTATGTGATGATATTTCAATATTATTTTGGATTATAGAAATTGAATCACAATCCTAGTCCTTCCAGTGGCCACAGAGGTACTTCCACTGACATCAACAAAAGTCAGATGAGATCCAAAGGGAATGGCTGAGCCATTGTTCACTTGGGCATCACTTCTACCAAGACAGATTTTCATACTCATGTGTGGTTTGGCTCCTCAGCCAAACCACATCAGGTTCGTTTCCTGTAGACACTTAAACACTAAGTACACCGACAAAATGCAAAAGTTCCTGATTCCATTTACTGGTGTGGTTGAAGGTAAATAGATTGCATTTAAACTGGTGTAAGGTCCATCCAGGGCCCATTTTTCTGTATTGAATCCCAGGGCCCACAACGTTTTCTTCCTTTCAGATCATACGTTAAGGTATTTCTCGTTACATTGTGCGGTCTCCCTCAGTCTATATGCAGCTTACCCTCACATCTGTCTTTCAATTGGCAATGTCAGAACCATGGCAAGTCCATTACCAGAATGTAGGCTGCAGTAAAAGAAGTTCATTCTTGACACATTCAGATACTTTCAGGCTTGCTGTTGTTTCCCTTGTGTACACTGGAACAATGCCAGCTAGGCTTGTACAACAAAAATACCAGCACTGAAATGAGGGGGTTTTATTAGCTAGAGAAAGAAAGTAGTAATCAGGACTTCATTAGGGTTTGTAACACCTTATGGAAGGACTGGATGAGTCTTCTACTCTGATGTTAGAGGAATCCATTGTAATACACGCAGACCTGATTTTTTTGTCTCTATTTTGCTTTGTAAAACAGGGAGAGTCCATTTAACAGACCTGCACTGTTCTGTATTTGCACTGACATAAACAATATCAGCTTCCTTTTATGGAGATTGCCCATGATTTTGTTGACCATAAAAACCTTTGATCATCATTATAAGCTTGGTCTGCACATTATTATTGAATTCTGCTGTTGTAGGATGGATGCTCTCAGCTCTTTCCACAGGTACATCAGGTCTCAGTATTCACCAACAATTTAGTCTTTTTATTCACACCGCTGACAGGATCAGTCAAAACTGCAGACTCTTCACTGTCACAGACTACTGGGAAAGCGGATTTCTTCCAAAGATAGTGAAGACAAAACAAGAAAACACATACAACAACAAAAAAAAAAACACCCTCACAGCACCACAAGCAAGCAAAAATATGCCTTTCATGCCTTTCTTTTTTCAGAGAAATGCAGACATACACAATCCAGTTAAAAGTTAAGCAAATCACTTCAGTCACAGCCTGGTATTAGCCCTACCTCTGTTTCAGGCGGCTTCATTCAAAGAGTAATTTTCCTCATCTGTGCCTCTTCTAGAAGCTGGTAAGTCTGCTCCTTTACCTGGACTGTTGCCCTATCCACAAGCTTAGCACCTTCTACACTACACAGTTCCTTTCCTTGAGATGCAGTGACAAGGGACAAGCTGTGACAGAGTTCCTCAGGCACAGCTGAACTCAGCCATCCTGCCCAGAACCACAGGCTGAGCTGTGCCTGACTGTCTCAGCTTTCTCATTTGTGATTTACAGTGCATCCTCTAGGTCTGTAACGTGACAGTGATATACATTTCAGCTTCTAATTGCATATATCTTTCCCTCAGACATCTGTTTCCCTGCATTTCCCCTGCCACTGATTTTGCCTGAACTGAGACTGCACATAGCTGTAATGCTAATGTCTCTTCAGACTAACCTCAGCCCATTCCCCAGAGAACTTGCTTGTTCATTCCCTGTCAAGGTTCACATTACATAAAAATGGTGGGCCTGAATTAGACTGAAGGTTCATCTCTCTAACACTGTGACAGGTACGTAGCTCCCAACGATCTCTCAGATTTTTCTGAGACACACTGGGATGGTGTTCAGGTTCCTAAATATAAGTGCCTGCTGCTATTTCAAATCCCTCTGCGTATCTTGCTTGGCAGCCAGCTGCTTCTCCAGGAGGTCACAGGTCTTCCACAGATCCTGTGGCATATCTGCCAACTCCAGGCAGAAGTGTCATGTATTTTAAGATATCTATTCCTGGCAGTAAATCCCAGAAGTCATGTCTTTATATTCAATACCCTTTGATAAATTTCTCGTCTGTGTACTTACCAACTCCTTTTAATTACACAGTTTTAGCTTTAACAAAATGTTATAATAAGGAAGTTCACAAGTTTTTTAAAAATTGCATGTTTTTGTTGGTTATGGATGTGCTATTTGCAGTTAAAACCTGTAGCTGAAGCAGAGGTCTCCTGCAGCCATAGGACAGGTGCCCACAGGTATAGTTAATACTTGCTTGCTTTAAAATCATACCTAAGCACACTAAAGTACCACCACCATCATCATAGCATATTGTCACAGAGCAGTGTACTACAAGGAAGGTTAAAATGTAAATAACAGCCATAACTGCAAAGCACAAATGGTGACTTGAGACATGGCTTCAGCAATGGGATCCACCAAAAAGCACGTGCAAGTACTAAAGTCTGCAAGAGGAAAACTAAGGATGTAGAGCAGGCCAGAAGGGTATCTGATAGAACTAGAATTTCTGTACAATAAGCAAAACTGGTACAAAACCTGATCCCAAAACCAAAACATCAAGAAGGGAGTGTCACCTCTTTTGTTTTGGGCGTGGGACAGAGCAATGTAAAACTTCAAGGATGGATGAGGGAAAAAAAGGAAACACAGCCTGCTTCAGTTCTGGCTCCCCACTTCAGAGAGCTTTGAGGATTGGACTGCTCCGCCTCAGCAGCTGAGGAGCACCAGGGACCACAACCATCAATCCTAACTGAAACGGTATCAGTTCCACATGCATACTCACAGCTAGTTCAGGCTAAGTTCATAAAAGACAATTTTGTTCTAGATGTGGTGATAATGAAGTTCTTTTCAATGCAATTCATGATTTTGCAGACCTCCATCAATTCCCACTCTTATCTACATGTTTAAAGAGCCCTTGCCTATTTATTTGTTCAAAATAAGGAAGACAATTTTTAAACATCTGTAACCTTTTTCTTAACGTTTTTCTGTTCTGCTATAGGCTTTTAAGATGGAGGAAATAGAATTTCTCAAATTTCAACTCACCACGGCCTAAGAGGAGACATAACACACATAGCTATACATTCTGTTCTTCCCTTCCTAATTCCTAACAGCTCACTTGCCATTTCGGCTGCTTACGGTATTTCTTGTGGGTATGGCAGGACAGGCCTTCCTGTCTGGCATCCTGAAGTGTTAGTTAATTGCTTCTGTTTCACAGGGTTTATATATCATATTGCATGGACTTTCCCAAGTTACAGATGAAGTTAGGATCATATTTACCCAGTGTGGGATTAACACTTTCAGTTACTTACAACTTAAAACAGGAACTTTGCCAGACTAAATCACCAGCTCAGTTATTCTCCCTGAACTTGACTATAATGGTGAGAGAAAGAAAAGAGATATCCAGAAACAAGCATAACTTTTTTAGAGTGTGCATATAATGCTACAGAGAAAAAGGGGCTTGGGGTTTTTTAATATAATTCTGACTGTACATTGGGATACAAACAGTATCATATCCCCTCGCAATGAAAAAGTAATTCATGTAAGTGAGACCAAGAGGTGTATTTATCTTCCTTTTCACTGCTAGTTTTAATACACAGTTCCTTTTGGGGTTTGCTTAGTTTCTTTGAGTCTCAGTCCTCCACAGACTTCCCAGGACTCAGCACTCTGTTACTGCTTATTCTATTCTTTCCACTGCTCTCCTGGCTGTAGGAGTTCAATGCTGTTAAGTTCCAAATTATTGTTCATTATGGAAAAAGTCTGAAGAGAAAGAAAAAAAAAAGAAGGAAAACTGATTGCAACAGATTTTGTAGAGTACCATATGCACAATCCATTAATTCCGTGGCTGTTCAAGAGCTCATAGTATATTCGTGCCGTTGATAGCCACCATGATATCAAGTTACTCTGGGTTTCCTTCTGCCCTGTGTCTTTGCAGTATTACAGATTTCGAGTTTCAAATATCTAGAATTAGGAATTTTTTTCCTACCTTTATGCTTCTGCAGGACTAAGAAGTATTGGTACCTTGTGCTTAAGTTAATTTTAGATATTCTGAAGGTTTATTTAGCAACAGTAATAAGGTGTATATATAGATATGTCATGATTGTAATCAAACATTAGGAATACTCATGTGTGTAGAGATTTTATGGACTAACTGACATAAATATAAATATATATCATGAGACGAGACTGTAGAAATTAAGTTTAAACAGCCTATTTCTCCTAGAGCGCAAATTACTGCTATTCAAGCTGGAAAAAACCAAGATATCTATCCCTAATGAAAAAAATCATCAGTTACTCAGGATCCTATTGTTACAATTTAGGTTTCAATTCTGTAAGACACTTCAGGAAGATTTAGATAAAATATCATAAAGGAAGTTCCCTTAAATTTTAATATTTCTATAATATTTGTTTTGCTTCTCTTTACCAGTGATGAAAATCAGTTTATCTGTAATGTTTGAGTGGAGCAATCTATCACCTTGCTCCCTGAGCCAAACAGCCACTGACATTCTCATTTTCATTTTCCCATAGCTGACAATAATTTACCACATTTGTCTCCCTCGTTGATTTTACTAGCCATGGATCCAGTATTTTTACCTTGATACAAGCAGAACTCCTCCAGATCCCCCAAGAAATGGCTGATGAACAGAGTCCTACATACCTTCAAACATGAGCAGCTTTTTCTTCTTATAAATAGTCACATATATATACAAAATTTTCATATATGTATATATACACAAGTCCTGTTATTTTATTGGAAATAGGCATTTTTCTCCTATGTACCTATATCATTACCAATCAATCTCCTGGCTACAACAGACCAATTCCCTTTGTCTTCTAGCATGTTTTTCGGGGCACAGAGCAGCTCAGTGCTGCTGGGAGTGTGCTGGCAGAGTGCGTATTTACCTCCGCTCAGCACGGTCAGTGCAGCCCAGCCGGGCATCTGTGTGCCTTGAGCAGCCCTGAGCACACAGCAAGAACTTCAGCCATTACTTCACAGTTTGATTATTTTCCTGACTCTTTTTTGGTGCCTGGAAGAAGACCCTTTGCCCTTCACGTGGGAGAGGGGGGGAATGCAGGGAGTGCTGCGAAGGGATGGGCCATGAGCCAGCTTTTATCCTGTCAGAAGACACAAGCCCTGCTGCAAGTTGCCCGGGCAGGTTGTGGAGTCTCCATCCTTGGAGGTACTCAGAGGCTGCCAAAACACAGCTCTGCATGACCTTACTTTGAGTGGAGGGTTTGGACTAGACAATTTGAAGGAGTCCTGCATCAACTATTCTGTAATTCTATTAAATGTCCTACAAGACCCATCCCCAAAAGAGCTTCTTATCCATGGAGTGGACACTGGAGTGGGGGTTTATATTCCTATCCTTACTCCCAGGAAGTGAAATCACCTGATGGAGCTCGATGGAAGAAGTACCACAAAACTGTTGAAGATTGCTGTTGGAGATTGCTCACTGTTGTAAGACAGACTTCAGTAATTTTCTGCAGGGAAATGAGATTTTTTTTCAAACAATTTAGGATCTGACTCCTGCTGCTTTCAGTCAGAAGAAAGTTCTTTCCTCCTCTTTGGTAATCAATTCTCATCATAATAGAGTGAATGGAAACACTTCAGATCAGGATGTAAACACTTACTACGTCTTAGTCTCACCTCTGTGTTTATCTTGTCTGTGTCTTTGTCCTCACACCTATGCAGCAGTTCTAAGACAGAAGGAGCTCTGAACTATGTAGCCTTTGCTGGATGACAGAAGAACAATGTTTTTTTCCACTCTGAAGTGCTGCAGTCCTGTTCTGCAGACTCATACAATATTCATCTCATGTCTGAAAAGCACCTCACCCAATCCTAAGCTATGCCAGGTAAAGAACCATGATTTTTGAACAATCAGCATCTACCCAAGGTCTATTCACAACCTCTGTTCTTTTCCAAACTGGATTTTTTCACATTGACACAGGAGCAGGACACTTGGAACTATCTACCAGCACCAACTGCTGTTACCCTAGAGATGGTGTATTATGATAGCAACAAAAATGTGCCCCAACACTAACGAGACCTCCTTCCTTCAGTCATATCTTTATAGATAGCTCTGTGTTCACGTGCAATCCCAAGGATTTTCTGCTGATAAAATCATGTCATTGGGTTCCTTACTCAAACAAGAGTTCACGTATGCGGCAGCCACCGACGGAATTTCCATAGCTTTGGCTTCGTCTCAGGCACTCTGTCTATGTACAAGAAGGTCATTTCAGTAATGACAACGAAATGTGTTCACACTTCAGGATGCTGGGAGGATTTGGTGAACCCTATGCTCTCTCTTGGTTCTGCTTTTGTGGCTGGTTGGGGCAGGTAAAGTGAGAGGAGCTCCTTCATCACATCTTTCATGGGTAAGCTATTTCCCCTTCATGCTCCTGGGAACTGAGGCACCAAATAAAGGAAAACTTGTCTCTCTTGTTTACAGATGAACAACACATACACATCCTATGTCTGAGTATTTTCAAGCTCCTTATAAAAATAAGTGATAAAACAAAACAGTTTGCTTGCTTGCCTTAAGATTAAACACGGGCATAGCCAGAATTTCACAAATAATTATTCATACAATCAATTTTTAACTGAGATTAATTGACCTTTCAGTACTGTGAACTAATAAGGCTTTCAAGGAATGGTACAGTATTAATTAGAAAGGGGAGCTCTCAATGGTTGCTAAGAAACAAGTATATATTTGTAATCACTTTTTTACCCTTGGCAGCAATGCCTTGTCATAGATTCAAGAATGTTTCTCTCGGAACAAATCCCTGTCGTTTTCAATTAGCAGGCTAAGAATTTAAAATCTGGTTGCTGATTAGCAAAACGAGACAGGAGGACGTATATCTGCTAAAGTAAAGACAGAGAATCACAATAAGTAAATATCTATATTAAAGGCCTAAACATGACATGCAGGTCTGGGCATGCTGAATTATCAAATCCATAGCATGGTTTCCATCTAGACCAACTAACAATCTCACAGGGAAAATCCAGGTGTGGTTATAGCATGGCCAGGCAACTCTTCCGGTAATTCAGATGCAGTCACCCTCCCTTAGGACATCCAAGACACAGCTTTGTCATGCTGATTGGCTTTGGAGATAGAAATGGTCCCCAGCCTGATTTATCTGCAGCTATAGGATAGCCATAGAAACCTGAAAAACTCAAAGAACGGATAATAATTAAAAAACAAAAATACTATTGAAAGAAGGGATAGTTTAACACCATTGCAATTTTCCCTCAAAAACAAGTCTTAATTTTTTTTAAATGATGTCTCAGATATGATTAGCTTTGTGATGTATAATTGCATTTCTTTATTTTAAATGTTCCCTAGTCTGTTGCAATATGTGCCTTGGAAAACAACCCACTAAAATCCTGCACAGCCTTCTGTTTATGTGAACTGTTGCCTTTACTGCCATGTGGCCACTTCCCATGGGTGAAGTTAGGAATGTGCTGAAGCATTTGCAGAACTTAATGGACTGCATAGGAATATGGGGAAATCAACTGCATCCAGAGCACTTCCAAAACATGAAGAATAATAAAACCAGAAAACCCTAGAGATTTTTTTTTTTATTATTTTCCCTGGAAAGGCTTACTAGCAACAACAGAGAAAGATTTTTAAACAAAAACATGACATTCATAGTAACATTCCTATTAAAACAATGTCTGCGTGTAAAGAATGACCTTCAGCTTTCATGAAAGATATTTTTACAGAGCCCTGAAAAGATTGGTTTTTTGTACAAAGACAAAAAATCCAAAATTTGAAACTGAACTGAAAATAAGCAAGTTATAAATCACAGAGGAAGGCGGTGAGAGAGAACTACCTGGATCACTTGGGAATCTGATCTTCAAGAATCATAGTACTTTGAGAACAATCTTGAAGACAGTAATTCAGAATCTCACTCTGGTTAACTTTGCAATAAAAATACCAGAGAAATTACTTCCTTAATCAGCAGTAGAAAAAGTTTGTATTTTTAAATTACTGGAATTTCTGAAGTTGATTCTGGAAGCTTTGTTATTGTCTACTGATTGCATTTGGGTTTGCCATATTTACGTAATGGATTCATTTTTGTCTCAACGCACAGGTTATTTTCAGGAATGGAAGAGAGGTGTTGCCTTCCTCTGAGGCAACAGAAGAAGGAGCAGAATTAGTTATGCTGAGATGGATCACAGCTAGGAACAAGGGATTGTGTCTCAGCAGAAAGTATTGTCCCAAGGTTAAACACTCTATCAAATCTGTCAGGATCAAAATTTTACTTGAATAAATCTGGCAGGTTGTTTTTCTAGGATTTCTTCTAAAGCACAGGATCTAGCTCATCTTGAAGGCTCTATTTATTTGTTTTTCATAGATGCCATTGAGGGAGGATCATTGATCTTGATCTTTCTTTCTGACTTCCTCTTCAATTTACAGTAAGCAGCAAACTTTATGTGCTCTGTGGGATCCCATCTATGATAAAACTCCCAAAGATCATGGAGATCTGAATCAACTAATCCAGGAATAATTCCCTATCCCATACTTTCTTTTTCTTGAGTATATGTGGGAATAAGACATTGACTCTTCAATATAAAAGAAAAATTATGTTTCTGAGGGTAAAATGGAAAGTAAACTATTTTGGATTAGAATTAAGGTCATTTTAGGTTAATATAAGAATACTGAACTTATTGGAACAGTTTTCCCTGGACTGTTATAGATACCCTTTTTGCATATAATTTTTTAAAACTTCAAAAGAAGAGAACTTAGGATGGCTGTACTGGCTGTGTATGGCAAGCCAAACTGACAACAGCCACCTCTTCTAACTTTATAACATTTCACATTTTTACCTTGTGAAATCACGCATGTAACAAACCCAGCCCAGGCCCAGGGGAAGGTGTAAAATACATATTCTTTTTTGCATTCTCTCATCTCTTTCAATATATTCTTATAAAACCAGGCAATGTCAAGGCATAAGTGCGGTATAGTTTTTCTGGGGTAGTCAGACAGTCAAAGATCGCACAACATCCTCACTACCTGCATGGAGATTACCATGGCTTGGAAGAGCAGTGTGGCACCTGATCTGCAGAGCAGCATTTTCCAGGAGCAGCAGTCACTTCCCAACTCCAGTACAACCCCAAGGTCTTACACTTGGTACTTCTGCATAGAAGTCTAGCAATTTTTTATTGCTATCCTATGCAATTTGTCTTCTTTGAAGATAAACATTAGCAATTATTTCTATGAGAAAATTACTGAAGACTTATTGTTTTGTGGTCAAGTATTGGCTGAGGCAAATATTAAACACCATCTATAATTACCTCAGAGTGTGACTCCTCTTTCATCATTAAGAACTTTGGAAACAGCTCTGTACTCTTCAATTAGCCCTCCTTTATTGTCCTACCACCATACAGACATCGTAGCTGTGGTATTAATCTGAGCAGTGGCAATGGCTATTATCTCCTGCCCCACCTGATTAATCTCTGCTTGTGCAAGAGAAACTTAAAGGAAACATATTGCTAGTTTTGGAGAAAAACTGCCTAGATACATTTTTGTCCTTTGAAAGGGAAGCTTCTAGCAAACATGGTCATTCCTCATCTATCTCATCATTTCACACTCCTTGTGAAGAGCTTCCTGACAAGATAAGGAAAATGTGGGACAATTAAAGTAAGTATGTGTACTGAGGGGATACCTAACTCACCTGTGAAATCAAGACCAGACTTTTTTTTAGCTTCTAACGTAACCCAGAAAAGCACCCTGAAAACTTCCTACTGCCAGGAATGAGCAGACTGCAACTTTCTGGCCCTAACCACGGGGACCATAACCTTCTCATAGAAAGTCCCTAGATGCATGCAATACATCCCCAATTCTGCACATGAGGTTTTTTTCTTCAGGATGCCCCTATTCTAGTGACTCTCAATGAACATCTATCGGCAAGAATGGCCTGTAGTGAGAGATTTACCATACATTCCATGACAGCCACGTCACAGTTACACCACTGCTTTATGGCAGCAGCCTTCTTCGTCCTGTAGAGTATACAAGGCCAAGGTATTGTTAGGTCACTGACCTCACAACATCACAAGGTTGTCCAAGAAATTCCATCTTGGCTTTCCTACCCCCTGTTCCTGGGGGTCTATTCTAAAGCAGTTCTTGAAATACCTGTTTTTTGCAAGAATCAAAGGACAGCCTTTCCCAAAGACATAGTGTGGAGCTTTTATATGAATGTCAGAGTGGCTCAGGTCACCAAAAAAAGGTTACAGAAAATCATGCTCTAATGTTGGCGTTCAACCTACTAAATATCACAGATGTCATATTAAAAATTTAGAAAGTCTGCTAGATTGATATTGCAGTTGTCTTAAAGCAGAAGCCTACTGAAAGTAATACTAAAACACAGATAATTTTTTTTAAAGCATCCTATTTTGTATTGTATTTTATTACACCCTTTTCAGCTTTGTGGAACTTACAGTCAATGCTATTTTGGTTTTTTGTCTTTGTTCTAAAGCTCCACCATGGATGAGGAACAGCACTCCCCAGTTCAGTGCCCCTGCCAAGGCTCTCACCAGCCAGATGTCGCTCACTCATTCCCCTCTCCTTTCCTTCCCCTTTCCCACTCTAAGGATGGGGTTGAAATTCAGAGGCACAAAGGTGAAAATTACTGGCTGAGATAAGAGCAATTTGCTGGAAAGAGCAATGAGATGAGTAAAGGAACAGTAACAGCACCAATACTAATGACAAAAGGTATAAGAAAAAGAAATTATTTACATGGAAATAAAACAATATCTAATCATTTTTTCTCCCATGCTCTCCCAGAGACCCCCTTACTCACAGCCCTGGCAAGTGATGAGATGGTACCAAATAACAGCAGGGTCTGGCCACATCCCCTTCCCAGCTACTGTAAAAGATTAACCCAGTCCTGACCAAAAACAGGACATGCTCACTAAATATGCTGACAAAAATATTATTAACCAGCACAACAGGAGATAAAATTGGTACAACAAGGAATACTTTAAAAAATGGCTTTCATCCTCTCTCCTCTAACCAGAGTTTTCCATGCCCTTACGAACCCTGCAGCAAATTCGGCAGAGAGGATGAAGTAGATAGGGATACGCAGGTATTAAGGTCCATGTAAACAATTTCTAAAACTGCTGTAAAATACTGTGACTACAGATATTATTTTGTTGTTTTGGCAGTAACTGAGTGGGAAAGTCATTTCCTAGCAATCAATGAACATAACTCTGCCAGAACAATCAATCACTGTCCCAGAATCCATTATTTAGGAGGGAAAACGTTTACAAGAAAAATCCTGTAAGTGCTTTGAAAGCTAAATTGCGAAAAGAAGTTGCCAAGGGCCATCTTCTCAATGGATATGTATTATCCACTTAGGAAGCCCGGGGCTCAGCATCACCTTATACCATCTGAAATTAGTGATGCATAGGATGAAAAACTAGTAAAAAAACCTCTCCCTGCCACAGGGACAGTGGTCCATCACAGGTATTTAACCTAACAACCCATAACTTCGCCATAAAATGTGGATTTCACTTGGAGTCATTCACCAAGTTTCTAACATTTTAACATAACCTCACATGTAAATCTGTATTCCTGTCAAAATGAATTGCACTTCAAAGGTCAGAATTAGGTTTCTTGTTATTGAAACATGAACCTTCCTATCCAGGTAAGTTTCTTATTCTCACAGGATAGCATTTTGATCCCCAAACAGCACAATGAATGGACCTCAAAAAAAAAAAACAAAAACAAAACAAAAAACAAACAAAAAACAAAAAGATATTAGCAGATGTGAAATAAGGACCCACAGGTGATGGGATATTCCACAATGCCATACTTCGAAGTCAAGTAGACTTCAGAAGTCTAGAACTCAGAAGACGGGTGTCCAGATCAAGAGTTAGAGGTTGTACACTCAAGTTAGCTACCCTGAACATTGTGCATAGGAAGGAAAGGCTCTGACATCCCACCCACTAGCACTGGGATACCCTCACAACTGAAAGAAAACATCAGAGAAACACAAACCCATCAGACAGGTGCACATCCTCAAAGCTGGGCCTAGGCACCTCTGCAACTCTGCAAAATAGGGATTTAGAGCCTCAAATTATGCTTACTTCCTTATCAGTACCTCTGTGGTACTCAGGAAGAGAGACCTTAAAGTAGAATTCAGAGTACCAAATTGCTCCATTAACAAATTCCACTGTCTTCAGCAGAGAAGGTCAGTAGAGTGGAATCTCTTGTAAGCAGTGTGCACAATCCAGCTTTGTAAATGTTCAGTGGAGTATTGAAGTGGCTTTCCTGGATCATCTATCCCTGTTCTTTCATATCCCAGGCTGCCACAACATATAATCTTTCTCGTATAGTCATAGAACTTTCAAGAATTAAATAAAGTCTGTCCTTAACAGAGGATCTTATTCTCTTTACCACAAGAACGTTGTAAAACCTTAAACTACACCAAAAACCAAATTCATGGAAAATTAAGTTATACCTGTTTGTTCCTGTGCCAAGGTTGGCCTTTAACTAAAACACTAAACTCATTAGGAGATGCTTTTACTCCTGCAGTACTTGTTGAGAGAAATGTATCTTCTCTTAATCCTTACTATGCTCAAATGAACAAGTCAAAATCTGTTGTGTGAGCAGACATGAATGTCTCCTTCCTTTTTGTGGAATTTATAGTTACAGTTATAGTTAGACTTTTGGCTTTAAAGCGCTTTCATCTTGATAGCAACTATTTTAAACAGTATCCCTCATGCAACCTGCTCAGGGCCTTGCACACATCCTACCTGAAATCCCTCTGCTCATATGTCCCAAACTCACATTTGCCTTTTTCACAATTTATTTCTATTCATGCATTCATCCTGTTATCAAGAGATTTATATTTTTTTCCTTTCCATTATTTCTTTCAGCTGCTAAGTTCCCACTTTTGGTTTGTAATTATTTCATTAGCTCAACCCAGGTCTCCTATTCTAACCCTGCTCACCAGACATTTCTTCCTGTGTGACAGTCCAGATTCCATGTACTCCCAACAGCTCTATGACAGATTTGCTACTGAATTCTAGCAAGATTTTAGGCATTGCATTTGCCCTTCATGCTCCATCATCTGTGCCTGTTATGAAGGGTACAAAATCATGACATATTTGAGGATGATAAAGGGAGCACATACTGCTTATTATTAGTGTTAAGCTTTTTTCCCCCCTCCCTTTGTTTTCTGCCATTCCTATAGGAATTTTTTAGTTTTATGATGTTTTAATTTCTGTCTCTTTCCCAATCTGTGGGATTACTGAGCCCACTCCAGCCATTCACAGTTGTGAGATAAACTGAGGTCACTCATAGAACACCTATACAGAGGGGAAAAAATCACACAGGAAACAATAGAGAGAAAAGTCAATAAAAGGAAAACATGAGTAAAACCTTGATAAGCAATGCATCATGACACTGAAAATGGAACAACATTAATGATATATTTTCTTAATTTGTTGTTGCACATGCCAGTCTTGTTCAAGAATTTCAAATAAGGCCTATTACCACCCGAGCTGAACAGAAAGAAGAACGGCTTAGCATTCAAAAGCTCTTCACAATTTAGGACTAAGGTCAAAGGGCTCAACCTGATACACACAGAAAAACTCTTACACTCCCAAACATGCTGGCTGTGTCCACACTGCTTTCTGGAGGACAGTCACAGGCCCAGATTATCCCTCCCTTTCTCATGGGTTTGAACCATGCCAATAACCATGCTAGTGACTAAACCACTGCCTGCCACTCTTTTATCTGCATTTCTTACTGACACCCTCGAAGGAATCCATCCTGTTCCTGGCTCTGCTTCATATTCCTGCAAATTCAGGGGCAAGTTGCTCCAGAGCTGACTCTGCTCCATTAAAATCCCCATGCTTTTAGTGGGGATGAGCTCTCCACGTCTCAGTTCTCTAGCTGTAAAATGGCAACTGTTGGGAGGAAGGGATTAGAAGTCGCAGACTGGCATGGAGGACTGTAAATCACCTGAGTGAACTTGGAGCTGGGAGTAACTCTTGATAAGCCTATGTGAACAGCAGGTCAGTCATGGAAATAAATTTACTCTGCATTCTACAAGCAAGTTTGTGGTTGTCCCAGCTGTCTGCCTGTGTTGACTCACACAGCAACTACAATTCTAGTGTTTGAGATGAAAAAAGGTGTTAGAAAACCTTTAAAACATAAGATGCCCCTTTTTCTAGGGAGCAGAGGAGACGGTGAATTTTTTTCTTCTCCATATCAAATGCTGTTTCTAAATGAGTCATGAACATTGCAGAGGTAAAGATTCCCTTCTGGTATACCTATGAGCATAAGAATAACTTAGATATTAGCCAGTGAGTAAATCTGCATCACATTTATTTCTTTTTGCTTTTTGTCCTACTCCTTTCAATTCCTGCTTATTATGATCTTATTTTCCACCTGAGACTCAAAAAAGCCATTTCCACTATGAAATGCAGATAGGAGGTGACATTCATCCTTGTGTTAGCTCTAGTTTTCATTTGCAGGTACTGACCATCTGTCCAAACAGGCTGGAGTAAGAATATAGAATGAAAACTTGCAAATTAAAGTCATCCCAATGTCAAAATGTAATCAAATTTTGAACAGTCAGGAATATTGAAAAGCAGTAAGAATTTTTTTTAGAGCTATTGTACTCAGCAGACTAGTCTTTTACAAAGCAGTGTGGTTCCTGGACGAACACATCTCTGATATTCTCTCCCTCCCTCAATTGGTTTGCACATTTAGCAATCAGTAAGCTGCGTCAGATGGAAGTTTGAGTAACTGAGGCGTTTTCTTATAGTGTGCAATTCCAGAATTCACAAAGGTTTTATCTTTAAAAAAAAAAAAAAAGATATTACAAAACTGAGAAAAATGTGTTTTCAAAATGAAAAAAAAAAAAGAAAAGAAAATCAGAGGACCTGAAGAAAAGTCAAACTTCATATACTACTTTTTCCCCCACTGTCTGTACCCTCACAGGTGGCTGGGCCTCCTCCTACGTTTGGTTGCAGCCAGTTAAGTGCATCTGGCAGCAAACTCTAACCAGTCCCCATTGGTACTAAGAAATTCTCTGTGACCAAATCTATATCTTGGTTGCTCACTCCCCCTTTTTGTCTGGGCTCTGGTTGTGCCTACATCAGCTCCACCCTGTTATCCTCTTCCCCACTCATGACACATCCTCTGAAATCTGCTCAGCCTCAGCAGCTCCCTCAGGCACAGCACATTCACCCCACAAAATGTCTCCTCTTGGCCCAGACACCTAAAGGAGGATGTACATTTTTGGGAGGAAAGAAGCATGAGCAATCTGTTCTGGACACATGGCTATGTTTTACCTTTCCTGAGCAGTGAGCAGTGGTGCCTGTGCTGTTTTACCTGCACCCACCGTGGTGCTACAAATAAATATCACACAATGTCCCAGAATACTCTGGGTTGGGAGGGACCTACAGAGATCTTTGACTCCAGCTCTTAAGTGAATGGCTCATGTGGGGATGGAACCCACTGCCTCGGTGATGTGAGCACCAAGCTCTAATCAACTGGGCCAAAAAATTTCTTTAACCAACCCAAAAATCAGTTGATGGGATAGTTTGTGCTGGGATTTCTGCAGAGAAACATGTTTTCCTGAAGCCAAAAACATTTCTTTGGTGTGCTGAAATTCTGAGATCTTCATCCGCCTGATTCCCTAAGAAAAGAAGGGGAGCTCCTCAGCCCTGACACATCCTTGAAGCTGCCCTTTGACACTACCCCAGCCCTTGCAAAAGGTTTTTCCAGCCTGCCTCCAAGCTGCCCCCAAAGCTGCTGTGGGCACTTACAGCCCCAGGATCCCACTAAACAGCAGAAGGGAAGAAATTCCTCCAGAGGACAATTTGCAGAAAGAACATGGCTTACACGCACAAATTGCCTGTTGGAGGATCTTTTCTCTCCCCATCGACTCTGTGAGGAGCCTGGGGAGAGCAGCCTTCTGGCTCACACACTGCATTTAGATGTTTGAAGTTCAGTAATATAATTCACAGGATTGCTAAGCATATCTAACTTTCTAGGTTTGCAGCAGATAAGAGATGTAACTGCATTTTGATGCCTGTGATAAAATGCTGGAGGCAGAGGGAGGCCCTGATTACTCATCAAGTACATCCATCACAAAAACTGGATTTTTACTCTAATCGGCAAATTTTATTACATTTTCTAGTTTGGTTTTAGCGACCCATAAAAGCCCTTGTACTGATAAAGGAATTAGTGCAGACAGTGGGTTTGTGTCTGCTGCAGATCAGCAGGACAATTTCTGGATCTGTGTATAGAATCACAAAAAATTATTTCCATATGTCTGTGCAAGAAGCCAGATTGTCCCAAGGACCTTGGGGAAAGCCTTTACAGAGATTGAAGGGACAGACAGATACCAAATGTTCCCAATCCAGTGCTTGATTGGTGCAGTCATACAGCACTGAGCACAGAGCTGAGCACTAAAATCTCCTCAGGAAAAGAAGGAAATTGAGTCCTCCTATACCCAAAAGAAAATTCTCACCTATCAGTCAGATCAAATATCCTTCTCCCTCTTGGCTCTGGAAAAGGCTTCAGCTGCCTGTGAAAACCTAAAGCTACTTTTCAATCTCAAGTTGCTGCCCAGTGTAGCAGTGCCCAACGCGCAGTGTGTCCCAGACGGGTGGCACTCTGGGGCAAAGGAGCTGCTGCAGATCTTAAAACTAATTCCCACTTGACAGGAGTGGAGGGCAGAAAGAAAAGGCTCTGACAGCTCCCAGTCAAGTAAAAACCATGAAAGAATTTCCCTGCATACTCAGTTCTTCGGCAGTTAGCTAATAAAGATGGTGAGCACTATGTTGTCAGCAAAAAGGATGATTTTCAGCTACCCGAAGCAGAAAAAATACATGTGTTTCTGCTCAGCCCCAGAAGTCTTTAACAAGATGATGGCTTGTTTTCACCTTCTTTTTTTTTTCACACCTCAATGCTATAATTCCACAAGGACCTTATGACAATTGAGGTGTGTTTTGCAGTGACTAGAGTCGTTGCGTAATTGTGAACAAAATGACACATATTTCTTTTATATCATTATCTTAATCTGAGTAGACCTAGTGAGTCACAGAGACAAGGATACATGCTAACAT
The DNA here is from genome assembly GCA_013397895.1 of Origma solitaria. Classification (NCBI taxonomy): domain Eukaryota; kingdom Metazoa; phylum Chordata; class Aves; order Passeriformes; family Acanthizidae; genus Origma; species Origma solitaria. The sequence goes on from VZRL01000503.1 coordinate 133,646, forward strand.
CCTAGAAAAAAAAAAGATAATTTTAGATATGATAAAAAAGAAATAGATGACTCTGAGTGTTATATAACATGGACCTTTTTATCCTCCTGTGTGCCAGATACAGGTACAGACCTGAAATACCACAAGTTCCCCAACAACAGACCAGGTTAAAGGAGCTGCCACCCTCTGCCTCAGACATGAGGCCCCACAAAAAAAAAGTATAAAGATATCAGGGAAGCTGGCTCTCAGTGAAATAAACAACTGGCAGGAGGGAGCAGACAGCAAACTCACTGAATACTTCATTACCCATTCCAATTCTTTTGTTCCCTAAGGGAGTGAGTGGAGCAAAAGAACTCTTGCACTCTCTAATCCAGTCCTCGAATTTACAACCATTTTGAGATAGGAAAGGCAATTTGCAGGGAGCTAGTGATAACTGGCTCGCATCCCCCAGTGGCTTTCTGCACTTGGCCAGTGTACTTCTGGAGAAGGCAGCAACCCTATGGGGATTTATATGGCCCAAGGATCTGCCTTCATTACTGTCATGTCTCCAAGGATGGGATCAGCCACCAGGAACCACACAGGGCACTTGAAATGACCACATTAGACAGCTGAAGCCAAACAACTAGAGCGAAACAGAAAGAAAAAAGGGCCAGCTTCTTCTCCTTGCATAAGTGAAGGAGTGAAAGGGAACTTCCCTAAGACCAGTATTTCAACCCCAAGCAGAGGGCTTTGGCTCCCTTCGGTCTGTCCTCTGTGCCAGCCTATGGCTTCTCTTGCTCTGGAAAGCTGCTCTAAGCGTTTTGACATCTCAACTAACAAGCACAACCTGCCAGCAGAATAACTCTGAGGCTCTGCTGGTATATTCAGTGAAGTTACTGAAGAAAAAAACAATCCATTCTCCAGTCATCAGCCGCCCAGGGGATGCAAATGGGCAGAGGCTGGTCCTGTCCCTCCCGTTCTCATCCCTGAGGGAAACACTGGAGAGATTAAAACCACAGCTGTATCCAATCCCAGAGGAAAACAAATGCTCACCACTCTTCTCCAACCAGTCCTTCTTCAGCCTGGGGGATATTCAGCTGGTGGGAGATGGTATTCCTGATTCTCTACAACAAACAAACAGGAATCCCCAGACGCACCTAGTTCCAACCGTGTGTCTGCTCCTACAAAAAGGAATCCAACTCTCAAAAGTCTGTGCCAGAAGTAGGGATGCTGGCTGGGTAGGAATGGGCCTCATGGGCAGAAGGCAAGCAGGGAACAAAGACATGTGGGAGTGGACTCGTGGGTTTCTCCCAAGATCTTGTGAGAAAAGAAAAAAATAATAATATTGATAAGGAAGTGAAACAAATAAAACTAACAGAAAGGAATGTGGTAAATGTGAGAAAGATGCTGTACAAACATGCAGTCTGTGGGTGGGGTGTCAAGAGCCCAGAGAAAAATACACAAGAGGTTTTGTGGGAGGGTGGGTACTCAGAGCCTCTGAGGACATCTGCAAGCCAAGCTTAGCAGCTGGGAATGCCCATTAGGACTGAGAGAGAAACAGCAATGCTATCTCTCTCCTGATCATGAAATAAGAGGGGAAAGGACCCAAACTACAGAATTCTGAAGATCAAAATGAAGATGTGTACATCTGACTGTACAGCAGAGAAGTAAATATCTGTGATACACCAAATGTTTGAGGACAGGATATTCCGTTTAAAACAGAGCTCTATTCCCTGAGTTTGGATTTCATCAAGATAGGTATAGATGTTCCTCTTTCCTGGTTTTATTGCCAACTATTTTGCCTTACTTTAAATAAGAAGGGAATGCAACAATTGAAATTTTATGGACTCCCCAGTGGATGCCCTTGTCAGAACAGAATTTACTGCAAGCATCCTTAGCTTCCACAGGCCAGAAATACTTATTAGATCAGTATGGATGAGAGAATTTTCAAATCTAACACCAGGGTATAAAAATTTTGTCAGTAAAAAAGGCAAATTGGGTTTTTGCTCTGGAGAGAAACATTCATAAATCAATCAGTGGATGGTATAATGCAGAATGCAATGTGAAGCAAGAAGCTCAAGAAAAAAGAGAAATTTAGATAATAATTTCAGAAAAGAAAGAAAGAACAGAAAGTTGAAATATAAATAGTAATTTTGATTATGAAGTTTAAAATCCAATTACTCATTTAGCATAAAAAGTGGGGGTGGTGTCAGGAGGGGAGAATTTTAAGACTCAGGGGCCACTGGTTTTCAGAAGCGACAGCTGTTTTGAACACCCAGCAGTAACCAAGTGGGAGAACAGAAAGTTCAGCTTCACTCCTGGAGATCTGCTTGCTTGATATTAATATGAAGTATAAAGAAATGTCATAGAGGCTGTTTTTCTGCAAAATTCTATTATTCCTTATAATTTAAAAACAAGCAAAATGGTCTTTAAGACATTTGTTTAGGGTTGACATTTGAAAGTAGGATTTATTATTTATATGGTTCTTCAGACAGTTTGTCCTTTAGCTATACTTGAGGGATATGGCTTCAAAACATAAGTCATGGTTAAGTAAGATTGCTGTGGAAAAGAAAGAGATAAGACAGGAGATAATTCAGGTGTGTCTCTTCAAGAGCAATTCTTGATCATGGTACAAGGTTGAAAACAATATGACTTTAAAACATCAACAGGCAGGAGCTCCATTCCTTTTGGTTCTAACCATCTTTTACATCCATACCACTGCCTTTAACTGGCACTGAGAATATTTATCAATTTTCAAGATAAGTCCTGTAAGTTACTAGCCACTTATAATGTCATTTGAAAACACCAAGCCATAATTTAATACTTAGTGTGAGCCAGGAAAATCCTGTGAATTTCTTTCAAGGTGGCTTTCAAATTTCTATTCCAATTTTGTGCAAAAATTACCAAGTTTCCTCAGAAAAACAAGCATAATGGATTTTTCCCAGTTTCTTTCAAATGGCAAAGCTGCTGGGTTTAATTTCCAGTCAGTGTCTCCTAAGTCTTTACATTGAAGGCAGGGTTATATTGAAATCAGTGGAAATGCTGTTTGAACAAGGATTAGAGGAGGTAGACTACACATTGGGTTAATTTAAGGGATTCTTCTTCCAAGGAGACAAATTGATGGACTCCTTGAATATCAGCATTAGTTTTTCAAACCATCAGTAAAATTAGTGAATTGGCTCAGGGCAATTAAACAATGTTCACAGCTGGCATATGTGATTGTAAACAATATTTTATCCCCCCTGCCAGATCATGGCACGTTAAAGAAAAGGAGTTGGAAATTTAGGTCACTTAGGTCCTAAAAAGAAAAGTCTCCCTATTGCCTCATAGTACAAACCATTAGTCTGGCTAATTAGCCACCCTGTAGTGCCCAGTCTATTGAAATGCCATTGCTTCAGACCACGTTTTCCGTTCTTGAGGACAACCCATTGCTGATAGAAGCAGTTCTGTGAGGTGACATTGCTTGAACACAGGAAGGAAAGGCTCTGCAGAAAGGAGACAAAAGCACACATTCATGCATGTGATGAAGGCTAGGACAAGTGGCATCACACACTCCTTTTACACACAGGCTACACATTTGTTCCACAGATTCCTCACTTCCCATAATTATGTCCCTTAAAGGCTGTTGATGTGATTTGCATTAGGACAAGGCTCACATACGGTCATTTACTGCATTTCACTCATGGATCATTAATAACAAAGTGTGGTGTCTCTGTTGCTTGGAATTGAGCACAGCAGAAGAAAAAAAGGAATAATTCCACATTTGTCTTTTGGTAACTTGTTCACAAAGTATTAATCTTCATTTGGAGCAGTAGGATCACTGTTCAAAGAATCATGTGCTCTAAGAATGAATTCATTCCAAAACTTCATAATCTGCTCTAGTATATTCCCAAAGGAGAAAAAACTGCCTGAAACAGATTATTCTTTCTGTTTTGCCCAAGGATTTAGGACAAATTCTTTACAAGTACCAAATCATTCAGCACTGTCATAACACGTCTGTTTTACAAGGTGTTTGTGGCTGGTCTAATTCCACCATGAAGGTCACACATTTCTGAGATCCACAGGGATGACTTCAAACAATGGAATATAAAAGAATTCATAATGCTGTTACAGGCATATAATTTTGATAAGCTTCAGACTGATTCCAGTCTCCTAAGGCATGGCTGAGCACCCTGTTCTCAAAGGCACTTGAAAACACAAATAAAGGGTCTGGTCTTCAGGCATCACTGGTCATGTACAATTTTATGACTGAAATTTGGAACTTTGGTGAAAGTTTTGAGTTCTTGTGTTGCAATTCAGCAACTGTCACTGTCAGGCTCTGGGAAACTGAGCTCTGCCACAGGGACTGGGGCCTCACTCCAGATCTTAGGCCAGCCGGGAGAGTTATGGGAGCTGTGCAGTGTGAGCTGTGCTATAGGAGCCGTGTGCTTTCTGCTGCCCAACATGGTGTTTGACATATGTGTCAGCCCTGTAGTCATCCTCTATCCACACAGCCATGACTGCTTACTCTGAATATTGAAGTTGGGGTCCTGGGTGCTCATTTCAGAGTGGCTGAAATATCCATGGTTTACACTTTAAGACAGAACTCCTGGCTTTGGCCTGGACCCACTGTTCCCTCCAGTTTTCCATGGTGTTTTGACTGCCAAGATTTTGATCACCCATCTTTCCCACAGCCACCAATTTAAAAACAGCTTTGATTTTTCTGACTTCAAGCCCTGGCTCATATTTCTTTCAATACTTGACTGCCATCCCCACCCGTGAGTCCAGCCTGGCACCAGCCACTGGGTGGGACTTCTCATGTCCCTGGTGTGTCCCTAGTGGTTGCAAAACATCCTACATTGCCCTGACTGTTTAGGATTTTTTTTTCTTGAAGCATGGCAAGGTACAGTGCAAGCCAAATTTCAGGTATTTAAATATTAAGAACAAGAACCCAGGCATGAGTATTCTGACAGCTTTTCTGACTAATCATAACATTATTCTTTTGCTCAGTGATTCAGCTCTTTCTACCACTAGTACTTTTCCTTTTGACTGGTTTTAAAGACATTCAGTCTGAGAAACAGCAGATGCCAATGCTCCCTGAGTGCTCCCTTGTGCATCCCTGTGGGCCAACATTATCAACACTCTAACCAATCCATGAAAGTGGGTCTACACTCAGTTCTTCTCTTTCTCATGACTTACCAGCAGGCAAGTCTTCCTTTTAAACTAGTCTTTCCTCTATTATCAAAGTGGTTTGTTATTTTCAGCATGTCTGGAAGCAAAGAAATTAAGTCTCTTCTGACTCATTTGTGTCTGCAAAGTAGATATGTGTACCTGAGATTGTCATATACACTTTCTCTGTTTTCTGATAAACAGGTTCTTCCAAACCTGGATATCTACCTAAGGATTAAAACTCTGGAACATAAACTGTACTCATGTCTACTCTGTAACATCTAACACTAAGAGAGATGAAGATTACCTGAAGCCTGTCCAAAAAAAGTTAATGAAGTAACAGCAGATTCCTCACAAGCAGGAAACCTCACTTTTGAAAATACATAAACTCACCTCCACCAACATAACAGTTGCAAGTTAATGGTCACTGTCTAAAGACCTTCATGCTCTCTGTTGCCAGAAACATCTGGGGATGTTAATATGGCCCACACAGATTATGCATTTAATTAGTGGTAAAACATGTTATGGCTAATTGAGACCACAGGGGCAAGGGATTTTCCTGCAAAACCCATGGCATAGGCGCAGAGGGCAACATCAGGACATGTTGCGAACTGAGTCTACTATTAGCCTGTACAGACAGACCCATGGAAAGAATCTTTCTTGTCCAGGATAGAAAGAGCAGCCACTGCCAGCTGTGGTCATTTGTTTTAGAGACATGTCTGACACCTAAAGATTTGCCAACAGAATTTAGCCTTCTGTGAACAACTCTTCCATGACTGCAGAGAATCTGCTTCCTTCTTGTGCTAAGGCGAGTGAATGCACTTCTTTGGGAGCATACTCACAACATGATCAAAGGTGCCAGAAAAACTGAGGAATGATAGGAAACAAAATAATGTAAAACACCTCTGAGATATGGGGTTTGCCATCCTAATATCTATAAAAGCTGTTATCTGTGCAGAACGAGTGTATGAGACAATGGACAGAGATTTTGAACAAAGTATGACTCCATATCCACCAGAAAGGGGAACAGAGATGAGATGGGGGGAAATATCTTTCACAAAGTCTGTTTACTTGGCCAAATCTCCTGTTGAAAGCCACACCGAAGTCTCTTACGTCACTCATTTCCTCTGGCCTGAAGAGAATACACATTCACTGTAGGCATCCTGCTTCATCATTTAAAATTATTGCTTATCTTTAGCTTTGGAAGGTTGATTCTATTAATCAGAACAAAGGAGAGTGTGACATCAAGAAGGGAAACTATTGGAAAGCTGGTAATGTTTACTGCAGCCTTTTGGGGCTCAGGGTGTCTGAGCCCTGTTTAATATTTTGACACATTGAACACTAAGCAATTTTTTATCAATATCACTCAGCTCTGATACATAAATACAGGCATCTATTAATTATACTGGCAGATAATATATATGAAGATGCCTACTTAGCTTCCTCTTATGAGAAAATGCATTATACTCATCAGGGCTGCCCCAAGGGCATGAGTGACTTGTCCTTGTGAAGATATGCTTGGGCAATTAAAATCCTGAGCAGAAAGCATCCACCTTTCTCATGAGACAGCTACTTCTGACAGGCATCAAAAAGTACCTTTCCTTAGCCTCAGGGTATAGGAGCCAGAACATGTAGAGAATTAAAACATTGTAATGAGAGTGGATTTTCACTGCTTATGAAGATATTTCCTGCATAGTAAATATAGATGTTACTTGATATGCAGCAGTCAGAGCTAGGATTGTCTCTTAAGAAGGAATATTAAAGTGGCAGCACAGTAGCAAACACCCTTCTTTCCAAGCCCATGGGTCCAATACATCAGGAGAAAACTGGGACGTACTTTAATTACAACCTGATGCCTAGCTATAAAATAATGTCTTGGACTTGGGGGGGGATCCATTAGACTTTCCCTGAGATGTAACTGGGGGACCAAAATCAAATTCATGTGTACGAAGTTGTCTTTGTTTATTTTTTTCTGACCATCTGCTAGCTACGGCTTTTTCAAACTGGGGAATCTGACCCAGAATAAGACTCATCTCATGGCCTGAAACTGAGGTCTCTGACTGATTCTTGCTGCCATAGCTAAGAAGTTAGACCAATGTAAGAAGCTGACCCACAGCAGCTCGATGATTTCTATGTTCTTGCAATTGCCATTTACTCTGCTCTGCGTTAAACTGCACTACAGTGCGATACGCGGCATTTTCCCACCTGAGGCACTCACAAGGAAGGTGAGACATAGGAATTACTTATCTAACAGGGAGTCCAACCTATTTCTGAGCCTGAAGAGCAGCAAATCAGATCCCTCAGGACTTTAAATCAGCTCATGTTGACTGGTTTCACTTGAGCTTGGCCAGGGTCCTGGTTGTACCCTTTTCTTCCTGTGAAGACTCCTTCCTGTGAAGACTCCTAAAGTCAATTCCATCTTAAAGTAGATTAGAATTTCATTTTGGAAAAAAACTTCAAAGTCCTGCTCCCCAAAACAAAAGCCAAACAGCAGTAGAAAGAAGCTCATCCATGCCTAACTGGTTTAGTGGTTAATATAGTCTTATTATTAATTTTTAATGTAATTTCTCAAGAGTCAAAATTGAAATTCAGGTTCTGGATCTCAGAGTAACACATTCTGCTAGTCTGGTAGTCATCTGTTACCATTTTTTTTTCCCTGAGCAGCTACTTTTCAGAGTACTGCATTCACAATTTGTTCATATTCTGTGCTCAATGTGATTTGCAAAGGGATACAATACGAAATGTGTAAGGACAAAATGTGTTTTTCAAGCTTTCACAAATGAATTTTAAAAGTGAATTCTTTCTGTAAGAGTCTACAATAGTCTGGGTGTCAGATTACAAAAGAAATCTATCAACAGGTGAGTCTGGTTGATCGATTCTGCTGCATACTAAGTTTATTTTTTTATGGTAAATAGAATTTTTGAATTGGTGGTACAACTTGGAATAAACTTTTCAAAGTCAAATGCTACCTGGCTTTACTGTCTTAATAAAAGAAGAGATGATCAGCAGCAATGATATTAATAATAAATATTCGCAAAATTGAGCTGCATAACCTGAGTGCAGAACAAGATACAGCTTGCCTCAATACACATCTGTAGAAATCTAATCAAGATTGATCTTATATTCAGAGCCTGAGTGTCTCAGGTGGACTGGAGGCAGGAAAATGGCAACAAGCTGTCACTTCTTGTAATCCTGGGCAAAGATAAGAGAATGAATGATTGAAGTGCCCTTGCTCAACAAGGAACCAAAGGAAATGTCAAAATAGCAGTGCAGAAGACCTCTTTGAAAAGAAAACAAACTCTAACTGTCCCTGAAGTCAACACTGTTCTGTGTACAGCATGAAATATTTAGATGCTGAAGAATTGAAAACTGAATTCTGATGGAGTTCATTGTTGACTCAGTTGTCCTAAGAAATTCATCCTCATATTTTCCACAAGCACCTGCCTACAACCAGGACAACATTTTCTGTAGACATCATCCCTTTCTATCCATCATTTATTTATACAACCATGAAACAGGAGCCATGTCTGTGCCTCCTTGACTCTACATCACAAGAGATGACTCTACATCACCATGAGAATCCCTACATGGGATTTCTAGAAGTTCACTGAAGTTTTTAGGAGAGAGAAATAGAGAGAGGTGATCTTTTTACACTACTAAAGATTCCCAGAGATTAGAGCAGTAAGTTTTACTCTTTAGTCCTGAGATTATACTTCCCACATTTAATCACTGTCAGAGAATAATAACTGAATATAGAAGGAGATCATGTAATCCATAGTGATTTCATGACTTTTCTTCAGATTTTGGCTTCTCCAGAAATGATCATTTCTCTGCTTTGCTAAGAGCTCAGTTTGGCACCCAAACAATCACTCACATTTCCATGGTTCAGGAAGACTGGCCATGAGCACAGCAGCAAAACACTGTCCAAAAACAGCCAGTGGGTCACTTAGCCAAATTTACCACCTCCTCTTTCTTTCCACATGCTTCTGTTCTAATACATCATGTTACATATATTTGTCACGTCACAAACAATTTGTGTATGGATGGGTGGATGTGCACACACACTTTCCCCACCTCTCCCTTTTCGTCCTGTACAACAATTGCCATCCAGACCAGCTGCCTGACAAGTACATTCTTGCTGTTGGGGGCTAATACACTAATAATCAGTGCATTTGTCATTATGACCAAGTCCAGCTCGATTTGGTGGAATTAGAGGCTTCTGTCAACTGCTAGCAGCGTCTCAGTATTTGATGTAGCCAGCAGTACTTATCAGTCCCCACCTCCGCACAGGCTTACTGTAATAGCTGACAGCTTCTTTCACTAGTTGTCACTCACAAATTTGCTGAGCCTGCCCCAGGCCTGCCTCATTACCTGTGTTTTCAAACAATAACATCTCAGACAAAATGCAAGCAAAGCCATCTCACTCTGCAGAGGGTGTCAGCTTTCAGCATTCATTTGCTATGTACACAGGCAAATGACTTTCCCCGGTCTCCCGCATCACCTTTCACCGAGAGAAGCTTCTCATAGCCCCCCAGACCTGTTCAGGATTAATTCCTCCAAAATCCACCGTGGATAGACATCCTGGGACTCTGTTGTGTGAGTGACAAGTGCCATCGTGTCCCTGCTGCTTTGCTCTCCTCACAGCTTCCTGCCTCCAGGCTTATACTGAGCTTTCTGTAGTGGCCACAGGACCAGCTGGAGTCTCTCATTTGAAAACACAAAGAAGGGGCACTCTCAAGCTCTATTTGTGATTTTCTTTCCATTGAATTTGACATCTTTGACCAATAACAATAAATATCTCCAAGTGGATTCTAAGTAAAGAAATTATACACACCAACAACAATTTTGTTAAAACACGTGGAACTTTGCCAGACTCAGGAAGATCTGCAGCACTTGGCAGCAGACTGAAATATATAACTGCAACCAGGGAAATATTGCAAGTTTACTATCCTCAAAAAGTTTACTGTCCTGGAAAATTGTTATTGTACAAAACACATGCCAAGTTAATATTGTAATGGATTTTATGGCTTGGAACAGCAGTTAGCTAGTGCTTGTAGCCAGAGGGCTATATCCTCAGATGGTGTAAAATAAGTGAATGTGGAGGAAATCACAGATTTATCAGGAACAGATTTTTAAATGTAGTACAGCTGGCCTGAGAATAAGCCTGTGGTTGCAAACTTCTTTTACAAAAATTGACTCAGTGATTTTGTGTAACTGTGAACATAAGAAATGTATAACATCTAATAAATTTAGAGGAAGAGAGATGTGTAAAATCTTGAAGACAGATGTATTAAATCTAATAAAGAAATCTAAAAATTTTTCCTAATAATATAAATGACAACTATTCCTTACTGATGCATGTGGAACTATTGTGCTGTGGTTATGATCACCCGAATCCATTCAGAAAAACCTTTGTGTCTCCTACCTGCTTCTTGCAGAGGTATTGGAGGAGGTAAGAACACAGCTGGGGTGGAGAGAGAAGGGCAGGCACCAAGCAGTTGCAAAATGTCTTCACCTTGTTTTGCTCAGGTCCTTTTCTTTGTGGTTCCGTAGCCTGTCTTCCACTTGCAGGTCTGTTACCTTTCACCAAAGCTGCTACAGTATTTTAACCTGTTCTCCTGCTGTTGTTTTCCTGCTGTTATTCTCATGGTGTTGCACCTTCAAACCCTGACATTATTCTTATCTCTGATTTCTCATGGGAAGCAGCTGTCACAAGAGTAAGAATTATTCTTTCCTTCCCCTTGCTCTTCCCCACACTTTCTTCTATAGCTTGAAGTTTACACTAAATGAAAAGCACAAAGTAGTCAATGATATACTGGATAACAGAGATTTGACTCTCCAGTTAGACTTAAGTACCCAAACTCACTGTGAAACACTTGGGCTCATTCAGAGCAAACTGTTTTAAGCAGGAGTATCCAGAAGGGAGTTTGAAAGGGTCACAGTGAAAGGCAAATGCTCACTATTGAAAAACATGGTGGAAAATTATCATCATTAGCATCACCTGGAGAGGATCACCAGACGATACTTTCATTGGAGAATGTGTTGCACCTCTTCTTGGCCATCCCTGGGTGAAAGGTTTTGCTTTCCCTGTTCTCTTCCTTTCTCTCCTTTGTATTTTTCCCAACAGTAATGTTAGAGGGGGTGTGTGCCATCAGCTACAGACTCCATGAATTAAACTTTAAACATTTAAGTCTCTCTCAGCATCTTTAGTGTGACAACAACATCACATGACCGATGTTACCTCTTGCCTAGGGCTGAAAAACCGCCAGGCTTGACACTGACTTAGCATGTAACTTTTTGCAAGATGTTCCAGCCTAAGTGCAGTCTCCCATGGCAGAGAGGTGGCTATAGTAACTAAGCCAGGAGTTCTACCTCATCTCATCATCAGAGAAACTCACAGTGCAACCCAGCCATGGTCTGGGTGGACTTCAATATCCCTCTACAAACATCTTTATCTTTGTGTGTATAAACTCTCCCCTGGATTCTTCTTTAGCTTTATCTAAAACAGAGGCAATCTGAAATTTGCTATCCCAGTTAAAGCTAAAAGTATCTGCGTGTGGGAGTCCGTGCTTTATTTCCCCCATATCTCAGTTCCTCAGCTGAAAGCACCCTGTGGTGTGGACTCTGTATCCCACCACACAGATGAAAAGCCTTTTTAGAGGCTTACATGCAATTATGGCACAAATTGCATCAGTGAACTCAGTGATGGCATATCTGGACACGACAGCTATGTCTATATTTGTAAGTTAAACCATTTCAAGGAAAGCCCCTGAGCAGTGGAAATTAATTGTCTGCACTGTAAATTTGCACTATTAAACTATTCCTGTGCAGTTTGAGCCATGTCAGATGGCTTTGGCCCTCTCCAAAATACTCTCTGGAAGAGCTTGACAGCTAAAATGGGCTAGGGACAGTCACAGCAGGCAGTTCATGTGCAACCTCTATTTTGGAGGGTCAGGGAGCTTAATAACACATTTTGGGACAGTTCTGTAGCAGCTGGTCCCAGTGGTACTGGGTGAAAACAACCCTAAATGATTGTATGTAGTCCAATTAATCACGCTTATGCAACACATTTAATCCCCAGAGATGCCATTCCCCATTCCACACGGTAAAACCACTTTCAGAATGATCATTAAGGCATTAAAAAATCTGCCCAGTATTATTAGTTTGAAATGTCAAAGCTTTCCTGCTTACAGGGAGGTTTCAAGATCAATATTTAGTCTCTTTAGCAGATGCGGTTTGAGCTCTCGTTGTTTACCACCTGTAGCCCTTACACACTGGACTCTGAAAGAGCTCAACACTTCTGAAAAAGAGGACACTTTAGTCAGCTCCTGAATAATGGAGCTAAAGCAGAAGAGACCGAATCCCTTCGATTTTCTAAGCATGGCAATGAAGGAAACTCTTCTTCTATGCAGTGATAAGATGTGAAGGCAAACGTAAGCACTGTGTATTCAGAATGGGTGCCCATCCACTAAGGCTGATTGGCTTTTTTTGCATGGAAATACAAAAATGAAACTTTGCATTCTCATTACTGAAGGTACAATGAAGTTGTGAAAAGAAGAAAAAACTTTGTATAACCTATTCGTCCTGCTGTCTTCAGAATAATCTGAAATAGCTAGAAATTATATGCTTGTGTGACTTTTCAATACCATGCAAGGCTGATTAAATGAGTTCACCCAATAGAAAGATAGAAACATAAAATGGCTTAGGTTGGAAAAGATTTCTAAGATCATCAAGTCCAACCATTAATCCAGCACTGTCAAATCCACCACTAAACCATGTCCCTAATCACCTACCTTCACTTCCTTTAAACATCTCCAGGGATCGTAACTCCACCACTTCCCTTGGACTGTTCAAGGCTGAAACCTTGAAACCTTGACAGCCATTTCAGGGAAGGAATTCTTCTGAATGCCCAATCTAAACCTCCTCTGACACAACCTGAGGCCATTTCCTCTTGTCCTATTTCTTGTTACTTGTGATAAGAAACCTCCCCCCACCTCAATACCTCTTCCTTTTAGGTAGTTGTAGAGAGTGAGAGCAAATCAGGACCCAGGACAAATTTTCCTAAATAATCTTGAAAACTTCAAAATGAACATGACTGCAAAGAAATTAAAGGAACCAAACAGAAACTTTAGCCTTCAGAGGAGCCAGGGCTTTCATGATGCCAGAAAAGGTTCATGCAACAAACACTGAATAGAAAATCAGTGCAGAAAAGGTTCAAAGACTGCTCAGCAGTGTGCATTCTGGGGCAGCTGAAAACATCCAAAGCCACAAGTAACCATACGAGTAAGCTGTGTGCTGTGGACTTGCACTTGAATTGAGTTTCCTATTTTTTCTATATTTATTTGCTCAGATTCTGAATAGCACCATAACCATCTCTAGTTTCCTCTCCAACAACAATGAGCTTTACTTGTGTTTAGAATAATGAATAACATGCGTGTCATATTCAGCTTTCAATTCTATAGCTAAACACCAGAATCTGTGAATGGACCATCAAAGGAAATACACAAATATATATATATATATATATAATATAAACAACACCACTTTTCTACTGTCTCTGCTTTAATGTCCTCCAAGAGATTCTTATATTCCTATTCACACAGACTATACCTTTCTCTTCAAGCAACCTCACTGATTTTAAGGTGCTGTGAGGGACAGTCAAACTTTACTCAACATATGTAAGAGATCCTTGTGGGCACAATAGAAGAACAGAGTTTTCACAAAACAAGTGAAGGAGGAAGGCGCTTAATGCAAAACACTTAGTTCTCATCTGAAACATGAAGAATATTTTAATAAATGTTTAACAACGGTTTTTGTCCTTGTCTTGTATCTATTAAAATGAGGCTCAACAAATATATT